>JAFELO010001158.1:437098-455528 GCA_017140195.1 Eumaeus atala
CCGACCAGCCGCCTCGTCCACTCCAACGGCCGACGATGGCGGCCTCCTCTGCCAGTTCCCGGTTGAGCCTGGTGAGAGCCCAACGCGGAAACCGGCTCTTCCCCCTGGACGACGACGACGTTGACGTCGGACGAACGGAGGTCGGAGACACCTCGAACCTTATATAGCGGTGGTCCGAGAGCGTCTCCAACTCCGTTTCCACCCTCCACCCCTCCACTCTGCGCGCGATGGCCGGCGTGGCGAAAGTGACGTCCACCACGGAACCTCCCGACCATCGCACGCACGTCTGGACTGTCCCCGTATTGAGGAGGGACAGTCCGGCAGCTACCGTCCACTTCTCCACCTCCCTCCCTTTCGGGTTCGTGACCGGGTTACCCCATGCCGTGGACTTGGCATTGATGTCCCCGGCCACGAACACCTGGAGGGGGGCTAGCTGCCCAGAACTTCCGTGGCCCGACAGCCTGCCGGCGTCCGCGCACACCGCACAATGAGCGGCGGCTGAACACCCTCCGGCCTTGTGGCCGGGTTGACCGCAGCGGTAGCACAGATTGCTGCGGTCAGTTCCTCCGGGGCACGTACTGGACACGTGCCCCATTCCCAACGGCAACGGTAGCAGTGCCTGGGGCGCGCCTGCAGGAAGTGAACAGTGACGCGGCACCATCCCACCGTAACGCTCCCAGCATCAAGCAGCTTCCTGGCCGCTGTCGCCGGGAGCTCGGTGTGGGCCGAGCCCGAGCCGAACTGCCCCGTGCGATAATTGCGCACGGAGACCTGGCCCGGGTTGCAGCCCCCCTCCTTTGCCACCGCAGTCAGAAGACGCTCTGCGGTGACAGCGTCACTCAGGCCCGAGAGTCTTAAATCAGCCTTTTTCTCGGGCCTAATTACTTCCGCCTCCTCCTTTAGCACCTCCTGCAGGCGAGCGGCGAGATTATTCGCTTTCTCGCCGCCGCGCAGTATGTACTATGAGTTGCGCCCCGGTCGCCGATTGGCGAATCCGGAGCGGACCAATTCCCAGCTCCTTCAGATCCACCGCCCCTTCCGCCTTCAGAAGTGCCGAAGCGTACGTCGTCACCTTTGTCACTGCCTCAGGCCATAACTTGACTATTACGGCCGAGGAGCAGGGGAGGGACAGCTTCGGCTACGCCACCTCCTTCTTCTTCGCCGGCGGTGCAGAAGCCGCCGGTGTGTTTATCTTTCACCGGCGGCGCTGGTGCCCCAGCTTCTTCTGTGCCTTTCGCCGGACCACATTGGTCCACGAAGTTTTCGCCTCTTGAGTGGCCGCCTTCTCCATGCCTCTACCCGCTGGAAGACCAGCAGCCTTCGACGTGGAGGGACCGAAAGCCGTCCTCTCCTGGCCGCTCTTTTTGCCCTCTCCCTTGCCCTTCCCCTTTTGCTGCTGGGGTAGGGCAGGGAATTCCCTATCGTCGGGACACTCCACCTCCACGACCTTAGCGACCGCCGACACCTTTTTCGCTGCGATGGTAGCCCTGGCCTCCTTCGCCAGCGTTTTGTTATCCCCTGCAAGGGGGGGGCCGGCATGGAGCGGCAGGAGGGAGCCTCATCTCGAGGCCCGAAATGCGCGCATCCACGATGTTACCAACCATCTGGGCAACCTCCTTCATTAAATCGCCCATATCAGGGGCCCCAGTCCCCTCGGGCGTCTTCTTCCGCGCCTCCTCGAACTCCCGTCAGTAGGCGCGGACCTCCTCCCTGAGGTTGCCCAGCTCCCTCTGGAGGCGCGCATTATCCGCCTTGAGCCTCTTCACCTCCGAATCCTCCGTTCGTACCACCAGGGACTCCATCATTTCCCTGATACACCCGGCCGCCCTCCTTATTTTGGAGGCGTAGCCCCCCTTCAGGTTTGTAGACCTGCCGGCGAGGTCCAGTATCAGACCCAAATTGGCCTTCGCCGCCACCAACACCTCATCAGCACCGCACCGATCCACGTCTTCCAGGACCACAGGAGCCGCCGTCTGTGTAGCTCCTGCCTCCTTCTCTTTATGGAAGACCCTCTTCCGCAGAGCCTCCTCGAACTCCTCCTCCCTTTCTTTCGAAACGCAGCTCTCGCAGCGCCGCCCTTGCTCCCGCTAGCGTGTGGGACTACCCTCTCTTGGCCACGTTACGTGACCTGCACCCCACAGCTCCCACCACGCTCTCCTCTGACCCCGAACCGGAGTCTCCTGAACCCTCCGTAAACAGGCGTTTGCGCCCCATTTCGGCCTCCGATAAGGACGCCAGCGACGATAGGTATTCCAAGACTTCCAACTCCACCGAAGTCCCCCTGGAGCGACCCCCGCCCCTTCCCCGTGATGAACCCGTCCCCCCACCCCGAAACCCATCCCCCCCAGACATGTTCCCGTCACAGATGACGAAAACAGAACCAAAAAACGATAACCAAAAACAAAAACACCACACACAATTCCCGCAGTAGTTTCACCAAATTAAAATTCGATGTAAACAAACTGCGGAAATCCCACCAAACACGTCCGACACAGACACACACACAACCACACAACGCGGAACAACACAAAAACAAGAACGAAAACGAAAAAGACACCACAAGCAAGTCGCCTCTACACCCCTGCCTCGCGATCGCACGATCAGAGCAGGACAAGTCTATATAGACGACTTACTGATTTTCTTAGTACAAGAGCCGAATCACGAAAATGCAAATATCTCCGCAACCCGACGCCGTACGATGAAAATTTTTACAGAAAAAGATGCGCCTAAATGATACCTTTCGGCAGCCGCCACTGACACTATAGTTCCGATATTTAGCTCACGCCTAGTACCGGAAAAACAGAGTCAACCTAACCTCATCAAACACGAGCTACTCAGATGGGTCGAACTACAATGTTGCGTAGGTATACTGATGCCCATAGACATCCACATAATTAAATCGTGCATATGCATTGGCCTCCTTCCCTCCTCCCCTTCAATGGGCCATCGGCTACTCAAAAACCGCATGAAATGCGACACCAGATTTGTGTATGGACCGGGGGTAACGTGTGAGCAAGGGGAGGTACCTCTCGGACGTGCCGGCCCAGTTCAACTGCAATGTAACATAGCACTACCTCATACTAAAAACACTCTACTTGATCTTATTTTATTTAAAACTACGTTATTCATAACACAAGATCCTACAAAGAATATACCTTACTAATAAAACTTATTAGCATATCAAAACTTGTTTAAAACACCATAAATAACACATCTTAGACTAATCTTCTTGGATCAATTTATGTCCCAACAAATCCTCCCACCTCGAGAAACCTAAATGATATTCAAATGCCAATATGATTTATGCGATTAAATATTTAAATTTTTCAAAAGTTAGCAATCCAACCTGGGTTCCACAATTTTCGTTGAGAACGCTTCGTTTATTTTTTTGCTATCCGCCATGCCATGCCATGCCATTTCGCTTCATTTGTTTAAATCTTATGCAACTTTTCTGTTAGGCCACTAAATAATAGAGTTAAAGCAGCGTTTAGGAAGACGAAGTCTTAGTCGGCTATTCACCAGGTGGGAAGACGTTCACCGTGCACTCAACCTGGATGGCTGACAGGGACAGGATGTCGTCCGTCTTGGCGTCCACTCACGAAGGCGTATATCCAGCAGACATTGTACTGTGTAGACATGGTCACTAAGTCAACATCGCATTGTAAACACGGGTCTCCATATAAATTTTAATCCAAGGGCTTATAATTAATCACCAAATACGGAGTAAAGACTGACCTCATACTGGAGGCTACAGCATTTATGGGAACACTATCATATTAGATATACAATTAGTTTAGACCTGTACTCGTTAATTACTTGTCGCTACGAATATGGTGATAAATATAGGTTCAGGTTGTAAATTCAATGCCATAATCCTCATTATACCAATAGGAAGACACAAAAAACAGAGTTTGTTCTTCATCTTGTCAGAAAAATAATGCTTAAACTGCAGTCTGCCTGAGGGCTCCATAACAAATACATAAATTTGTCTTGTTACCTCGAATCTACTCTTGTTAAATAATTACTTACCCAAAAACCAAAAAGATCAAGTAAATGTTGTGGAATCTAATAATGAATTATTGAATACATTGTTAATCAACTATCTAATGCATTAAGGTCGCCTAACCTTTCTAATCAATATATATCAAATTAAATAATCAATATAATTCTTTATTGATGTCTTAAGTTTACGCGAATGTTAGACATTACAATAAAACTACTTTTACGGATTTTATCGCGGTTTATTGAATTATTTATGTATCCCGACGTTTCCGAAGCTTTACAGAACCATGTTCACTCCCACCCGTGACCGTTTAATGAACAGATTTCTGTTTCTTTTATAGAATATGGTGGCAAACGAGAAATCGGAGCCTTTTTACTGCTACCGGCGCCCATGAACATCTACATAATTACTATGCCGATGTGTTGTCCTCCTCTGTCGCACGAAACGTGACACTGACGATGTCATTTTACGGCGGTTTAATGTGAGCGAAAGGTACCTCCCAGGTCGTGCCGGAGCCCAATACCGCTGCAATTGTGTATGTGCACTGATGTTTCTATATCTATCTGTATCTATTATCGAACATCGAGGGTCAAGATACGAACAGAGGTGTGGGCCACAGGTAAATAATTATGTAATATTTGCTATGACAGCATAATATTTACATTTGGTGTAGCCTCTGCGGTAGTTAATCCGTTGTTTAACTAATTTGCACACAGTTCGTGTTGTTTTATTGAACAAGACGTAAATGTAACAACCAAATGTTAATTACAACGTGGGTGTGGCGTCTCATCCCAAATCACAAATTAACCTTTGCTAACCATAAAACTATGCAAAATAATTTTACTAGGTACTAGCAATCCCCAACCCATCTCACCCACTGTTAGGAATAGGTAACCTCACTGGATCCACTGACGGCACATAGTCCTGGCAGGACCAATGGTCCACCTTACAATATTCCGACTTATTTTTAGTAAAGGGCAGCGTCACTGCCGGCCGACAATCAGCTGCCGATTGCACATTTTTGAACTGTGCTATGAAAACAAACTTGGTTGGCAACCAGATGTAATATTATATAATATAAAATCTTTGCGAGGTGTAATTCGGAAGGGCCGTAAATGTAATTTTACAATAAATTACTTCAAGTAAGTGTTGCTTTCGTACACCGACGCTCGACGGTACGAGGGTCTGGTGAAGACATCATGCTGACATTTATTAACTCAAAGCATCAAGCATCGCAGGCCTCTATATACCCTTTAGGTCAACACTTGTGACAGAGTTCAATATAAAAACTAATATTCAGGTAGTAAAATTAAACCAAATCGACGCAAAAAATTCTACTTTTTATTTTGATGATCGCAAGACCCAATCTTACGTGCCTTCCGATCGTCTAGCAGAAGCCTGCAAGTGTACTTAGTTCCTGTTGACCTAATTGGCGAAAATTTCTTCTTGAAAGCCTGACATTTACGGCCTTACTTATTTAATGTAAATTTACCTCTATAATGTTTACATCCGTAATTGTTCGAAAGATAAAATTATAACACAATTCCTAAAATTATAATCTTAAGTACAAAGACCAGCGGCTAATCAAAAGTGCATACGTGACTTGGACGACGCGTGCACTTTTCAGTACAAGTGTATATTTATATTTAAATGATTATCACGAAATCGATAGAGGAGATCCTCAGTTTAGGATTTACGTCAGCGACTTATCTCAAGATAACGCCGATTTGTTTTGTAGCTCACCCCTAGGCGCTCGTGCATCGGAACAGTTTTGTTATATTTACCTGGAACAGATTTAAATCATATTAATTTCAAATTTTATTTAATTAAATTTGTAATTTATGAATTATTAGTTAAATTAGAATTATTTATACATTTTTCTTTTTTTTTACTAGTAATTTAAATCGTTAAATATATTTAACATGGGCATCGAACACTAATTGTTTATATATGAGTTACTACTTAACATACAGACAGATAGACACACTGAAATAATTTATATGACATCCGCTGATTGCGTTATCGTATCTTGACTGCCATTCACAAATTAAGTAGCAGGCGATAAGATCTATACTCAAGATCATCCAAATACCAAATGAGAAATGAACAATCTGTAATAGCGAAATTTTAATAAGATCTTGAAATCATGAAAAAAATGATCACAAGATCTAAAATTTCTATTATATTCAGCTATAAGGTTTCAACGTCTGCTTGAAGGGTCAAAGGGTTCCAGTAACATCCTTCATTTTTGATTTATAAAAGGTAAAGGACCAATATTTAACATCTAAGATAACCGCCATCTAGCGTCGACGCCTCGAACATCTTGCGAGATTCAGCCGTCGCGGTATCGTGCCAGTTCAACAAAGCGAATAACTTGTTCCCTCGTCAGTTCAGAAAACCTACGATAGAGTGCGCAGTAAGTATAGTTTAAAATATACTGCTCGCTTACATCTCTGTACCGAGATAATCTTTAAACGACCTTAAAAATGTTTTCAATTCGGCACTTGTGTATTTATTGTTATCGGAATTGCAAAATATGCTCATATGACAATCCGTTACGGCTTTAAAAAAATGTAATATACAATTTAATATGTACATGTGTGTTAGTTTGTTTGTATACGAATACCTATGAATGTGTTGAATAGCATCGGATTTTCATCATTTTTTTTATTTACTTATATTTACATCAACATAAGGAATTATGAAGATATTATCAAAAACGTTTCAGTAGTTTTTATGATATGGGCTTGTCACAACTTAACTAAGCATTACAAAAAAGAACTTGAAACAATTAAACCGACACTATAAACAGCATTTAAAGGTTAAAATAAACAAAATTGGTCAAATGGTTAGTGACATATTGCCAGGACCAGAAGACCTTTGTAATGGCACCAACTTCAAATAATAGAACTTACTTTTAACCTTCCAAGTGCGGTTGATCTAAAATCGTTTTCATTTTTCTAATTCCTTTTTAACAATACACTATCATAACAATCAAAATATATAACAACATAGTTCATAAACTCTCTTGTAGATTAAACCTCCGATACGCAGGTAAAACAAATTAACGGAACTGACTTCCCTCGCAGGGCTGAAAATCGATTTAGTGTCCTTAAAAACTCAAAAATTTCACTTAAATACAAAAAGTAACTTTAACTAATACACATAATAATATCCTTGTATGTATCAACAGCACGTGGTGTCGTCGCCACACGGAAGCCTCATCAAGCCTATGATATGAATGGTGGGTATGAGGAAGGCATCGCATCATAGAGTGATCTCAATGCTCACCTTCCGCCTGTACATACTCAATTATTAATTATCGAATATAAAAGCTAAAAAGATTGTTTGTTTGTTTAAACGCGTTAATCTCAAAAAACTTCCTGCCCGGACTAAAAAGTTACATTTGTGTTGAATGGTCCATTTATCGAGGAAATCTATCGGCTATATAACCGGAATTGCGCGGGTGAAACCAGGGGATGATGCTAGCACATTAGAAAAACGAGTTGGTTGTGCATCATAAGTATGTACTTAACTGCACCGCGAAGTCCTCTCTTCACACTTGACATGTTCTGAATATAGCAGCATAAAAATCAAAAAGCTGACCCAAAAAACATTAATGCGGCCACTATAACTCAAAAGCTGTATAGGGAAAAGTATTTAGAACGATATGATTCTAGAGTTCCGAGTAAAATGAATTCTAAACTAAAATAACTAGTCTTTTACAATCTACATGCGGTAGTGAACAAGTGTGTACGCAGGCACAACTGCACACTCGCTTTCCTCATTCCCCTATTCCGGTGGGACGAGGGACGGTAGTACAACACGACCGGAGACAACACAGGCCGCAGAACTCTCTTAACTCTCATTTCGCTTCTGAGTTCGGTTCATAGTTACAACAAAATTATTTTTACGGATTTTATCGCGGTTTATTTAATTATTTAAGTAGCAGTCTAACCGTGACTCTGGTTACTGTAAAGCTTCTGAAACATCGCGCTACTTAGACAATTAAATAAACCACGAGAAAGTCCGTAAAATAGTTTCATTGTAATGATGAGTATAAATTGCCATAATCTTCAACAAACCTGTATTTTTTTGTACAAAAGGCGTAAGCTGAACGCAATTCCTCAGCGTCTCAGGGTCATTAGTTAATCAATCTGCGTCTTAGCGCCCAAGGCAGCACTTTATATACCCCACCTGATCGTTATTCCATCAACAATTGTAATTTTACCATTACTATTATTAACACGTCCCTATATGGACTTGGAAAGTAAGGAACACTATTTAGTATTTACTTTTAGCAACCAAACTTATTTATCTGTCATGCGATAATACTTAATTGCCATCATTTGATCTCACATGAAAGGAAATGAAGGTTTTGTTTGTGTTTTTATACGAGGGTGGATTGAAAAGCACTTGGCCTAACACAGATTCATTAAATTCTAAAAATCAAACCTACCTACATGATTTGGTTCAGTTCAGACTAGTTAATTGTGTGAAGTTCGAAACGTGTGCGATAATTAGTTGTGTTCGTCGTAATTTTATAATTTTTTAGACAAAGCAATCGGACATAGTTTCTGTAAATCGAGCAGCGTGCAGTCATTAAGTACACCCACAAGAAGGTACTATCACCGACAGCCATCCATGATGATCAGTACTTTAGGAGATTCTGCTCTGTCTTATTCTCCGTCAGAAAATGAATAGCTGCATTCAAGCGTGGTAGAGAGAGTGTGAAAGAAGAACCCGCTTCGGAATGCCTTCGATATCGACTACTGACTAAAATATAAAAAAGAACTTGATTTAATTATGGATAACCGCAGATTAAAAATTAGAGAGATAGTCGAGATTACAGGCATATCTTATGAACGAAATCAAAACATCATAGTCAACGAATTGGGTTTCTACAAGGTGCCTGCAAGGTGGGTTCCGCGACTGCTTTCAGTTATACACAAAAGGACGCGATTGACTATTTCTCGTGACTGTTTGGAGTTATTTAAGTCGATGTAGATGATTTTTTGAATCGGTTTGTTACGTACGCCAGAAACAAAGCAACAATAGAAACTGTGGAGAAGACCTGGTTCACCACCCCCTAAAAAGTCTAAGGCGATTTTGTCGGCAAATAAGGTAATGGCTTCAGCACTCTGGGACTCGGAAGGGTGTGATTATGATTTATTATCTTGAAAGGGGTCAGATTATAAACTCTGTGTCTTACTACGTCGTTTATGAGAGGATATAAAGGAAAAGCGCCTAGGAATGCTCAGAAGAAGGAAGGTCATGTTTCATCAAGATCAGCGCACGTGTTCACACGTCTGTGCAATCAATGGCAGAAATCCACAATTGTATCCGCCTTGTTTACCCGACCTGGCACCGTCAGACTTATTTCTGTTCCCTAACCTAAAAAGGCACTAGGGAAATCAACCATATTACCACTCTTAGGAGGAATCTTTTTTTTTTTCAACGGCTAGACCATTGCTTTAAATGGGAGATTGCAAAGGGCATCGAACTTGATGATGATTAGATAGAAAAAAGAATATTTATAACTGATTTAGTATGTGTTTATTTTCTTGGTTAGGCCGTATACTTTTCAATCCACCCCCGTTCCTATGAATAATAAAGGTACGTATTTTTCTTTTCTTTATGCGAAGCGACCGAGAAGACTGATTCCCTGGTAGTGGCTTCCAAGGTCCCATAGCCGTGGAAATCATTATAATGAGGAGTATAACAAATGCGTTGTCCGCTGTGTAGGTACAGTATTAATAACAAGTAATAGTGTAGGTACACCATTACGCCCCACCATGGTTCAATCCTTGTCGTGGCGGTGGTGCTTAATAGCCTGGCGTGAACCCAGGCGAAGCCAATTGAACCGAGGGGGATCTCTGCACCCCTCTTATAAGAAGAGGGGGCTTAAAAATCAGAAGAAGGAATTTTCTCTCGGTACCACTCTTATAAGAAGAGGGGACCCAAGAACAACAGGAGTAGGCGTTTTGCGCACAGGGCCAGGGGCGAGGATGGGAACCTCACCCCATTGCACTGTCCCAAAGTCGGTGGGGTTGTCCTGTGGTACGAGGCAACCCCATCTGTAGCGGTGGAATTAATTCCTCATGGGGCTCACTAGCCGTCAAGGCGCCCTGATGATTTGTTGTTCCGGGACACCTTAGCAAAGGCAACACGGCGGGACTCGCGGTGGTTTTTGTGGGTATTCGGCACTATCATATGCCACGAGTCCCACTCACCACTGGATTCCACCCAGGGCCGGTTGAAGGCACGTAAATGCGCGAGTCAACAAAAAAAAGGTACACTATTACGCAATCCATTCCCTATCGTCATTTGAATGAATGAATGAATGTATTAGATCAGCCTGTAACTGTCCTTTGGCCATCCGAAATTCTGATACTCGTTTAGCATCAAGCTATGCCATAGTTTATTTTTCCCTTGCAACAGTACCGCTAGTTCTGAGAGCCAGAGTATTGGGAAATTATTTTTCATTGCGTAAGCAGCTGTGCCATGTTGCATCCGAATTGAGCACACACCGTGAAGTGACAGCTTTTCGTCTGATTTGTGAGTAGCCACTGGCGCATTGGAGTAGGAAATGTGAGCAACGCATCTGCGTAACTGTAAATGCGTATCACTATGGGCGTTGGTAATCATCAAAAGGCTCAGATTTTGCACTCGAGCTACTATACTAAATAAAAAAAAATTGTCTATTTTTGTTTCCGATGAGATTATTTTGTTAAAGTCAATAACAAAATGGAAAAAATAGGTTTGATAATTGACAAATGTACTTGTTCTGTTAGCAACAACGGTATAAAGGGGACTCAGAGGTGAATGCAGCGACGGTGTTGCAATACCGTCAGGATGTACACAATTTCGTTCGTAGTACGACGAGAACATTTAAATTGATAGTCCTTTTGTACGCTTATAATTATACTAGCCTAGCCGTCCCGGCTTTCCATTCGACCGAGAGGCCCTACGAAAACACTGACAAAGTTCCTAGTCAATAAAAATGTCAAAAGGCAGTACAATAATTGTAAGGACAAGCTAGTCCCTATTTGTAAGGTGATACCAGTACTACAGGATAAGATATATATAAAAGTAATATTAAAAGTAAATGCAACACACGTAGGGTTAGAGAAAATAAATTGATAAAACAAAGGTTAATAATTATTATGATGAAAGAACGTCTCTATAGCTGGTTCATAAAATATTTAATACGACAGACGTTTTAAGAGAATGTTTAAACATTAGTATTGGCGCACCTAAGAAAAAAAAATATTTTTTTTTTGTTTTGGAAGGTTGAAAAATAAGAAAAAATCTAGTGAAATAATCCGTTAGGCGTGATAATTATAATTTGTTTATTTTGTTTATGTATTGGAATAAATTACACAGTACACCAACTTACAACATCGTTGTTAAAAAAGGATGCCTCGCCATCAAACGTTAAAGTTTGGCAAGTATGATTAAGCTGTAATATTTGTGTAAATTATAGTAAGAAATAAATTAAAAACAAGTATATATAAGTGCTGCTCTTTACACATTCAAAACGAGATACAATCCCATGAGCATGATTAATAATAATAAAGCCACGTGCAATAATGAGATACATAATACTGAGTAGTTGTTAGTGGAGAGCGGCGCTCGAGTGTCGAGGTGGAGGGTATTCTCAAACCGGGAAGTCGTCTATTTCGATCGTATCACCTCGTCGGTCGTTTTATTACGTAGGGTCATTTAATGCACGCAGACTTTGTGCTTTGTGCTCGCGTAATGAGTTCGACGTAATAACAAGCTTCAAGACAAATTCATAAAACATATTAACAACCAGCAAGCCGTCACTGGTTTGCCCGTGAGTAACAGGAGCTGGACATTATAACAAATTACACACGAAAACCTTCCTCTGGCATTGTTCTATCCATGGGTGAAAATTTAATGAAAGGCTGTTCCGTAGATTTGAAGGAAATCGATCTGATACAGACCGAGAGATTTCAGGGCTCTGTTTTATAATATGTATAGATAAGCTTTCATGGAGGAAATAAAATATTTATTATTTCCGGAAACTATAACACGTCATTTACTATCGATATAGCTTAACTTTTCATTTGCTCACGACTATAAATTAGTTTGATTTTACACTCGATGATTTCGTCTTCTCAGGAGTGGTTCTCTGAATTAGGAATGTTGGATAATATTATTTTAACAAAAATCCATCTAACATTTTGTTATAGATTGCTAATGTTTCGCCAGATGGTCGATCATTTTTTCGACAAATTATTGTTATTAAATTTTTATTTCGAGTATTATTGGATCATAGGGGTAAGTAACAATTTTTTACTTAAAGCTATATTAGTATTTACCTTTTTGTTCTTTTTTACATTTTTAATATATACTTCATTAAACTGAAATGACAGCGGCGATTTTGCAGCATCGACCAATGACAGCAAAGTCTACCCTGTCTGGAACCATGCCCAAGACCGAGTTGGAGCTGACCTCCACTCTGCACACTAGGGATGCGCATCTTTTTCGCGTTGTCGTGTAGAAACAGTATACATGCATCTCTACGAAAATACGCGATGCGCTGCAGAATCGAGGCGCCCCGAAAGGATCCTGAAGGCGTTATTGTACTGGACGCAAAGAACACTGTATTTTTGTGTAAAAGTAGTCCACAGACTGCTGGTATAAAAAGACATTCAATAAGCCTTGAATAAAGGTAATATAGCCCCGATAGAGGCCTGAGTTTGCGGGCTATGAAATTCGCCCTGAACGACAGCGCTCTTCGCTCCCTTTCAATGTCGTCATCTTCCCTGAGGCTGGCGTTCAATACGTGGCCAAGATAATTAAATTAATGCACCCTGGATAAAGTTGCTACATTCAACCCAACAGGACGCACTTCTTTTGGTATTTTAGATACCGTAGGTCACTCAGTTTCTTCCAGAGTATATCGCTAGAAACCGGATCAAATGCGCTCTTCAGGTCAAGTAAGTATGCGTAAACCGATCTGTGTACTACATGCATAACTTAACACCCAGTCTTGCCGTTTCAGTGGATGCTCCGGTTATGAAACCAAATTGATTATGCTGTTGTATTTATTTAACCGCATATGAAGCACACGGTCAAGCACCTTTGCGCTAACAGTGGCCAGTGATATCGGTCTAGTCATTTTTATCCGCTAAATTACTTTTAATTTCTTTTCTATTTTAATTACTTTTATTCTTAATTATAAGTACTATTACCTTCGTGAGGTAGAGACGCATGTCTAAAACACAGACTGAACAGAATATCTAGTAACCGCCGCATGCAAGGCCCCGCACATGCTCAGTACGCGGGCCACCGTGTCCGAGAGATTTACTCCGGAACATTGATTGCACAATACTTCGAATATCTTTAGCAACAACCCCACTGCCAACACAATGTTGGGCTCAGTACTGATATCGTACTGTTTGCTAGTCATGATCCTAATGGCGGTTGGAATACAAATTTATTCTGAAAAAGTTCTGCTATTCCCAGTGCGTAACTCACTCCGTCAACAGACACTGGAAGACCAGGCTTGGCCTTAAATTTATTAGTATTTTTCCAGAACGCACTAAAATTCTTATTATTATTTGAAGCCAAGACATCTTTTTATGTGGTCCAGGGCGGTGTGGTCTTAGCACTATTTTAAGCGAAATTTAAAGGTTTTCCTCGTAGTAAAAAAATCCGTCGAGGTGCCCTGATAATTTGCTGGTCCAGTCCAGGGCACTTCACACAAGGCGGCACTGATGGCACTCGCGGTGGTTTTTGTGGGTATTCGGCACTATAATATATACCCAGGGCAAGTGAAGGCGCGTAAATGCGCGTCAACAAAAAGAAAGGAATGCCTACCTTGCTACATCCATACCACAAACTTCTGCCTGGCATTCCTGTGTGCATCGTTCACACACTTGTTCCACTCCACAGTGTGATTGTTTTTATTACTACTATACTATATATACACACAGCAGATATATTTCCTTTTGTTTTGGTTACATTTGTCGAAAAAGTACATGTCATCTTTATTAAAAACCTTTTCTAATTTACCGTTTAGTGGTTTTTGCGCAATAGATTAAAAATAATTACCAAATATTCTTTCGGAAAACTTTCCTATTTTTAGGTATTTAAATTAATTTCCTTTTTCTATTGAGTCTGAAGTATTTGGAGCCAAAAGATAAGCTTTAAGTCTTTGTTTCATGTTCCATTTGTAATGTACATTTGCTGACCTCTTTGTGGAAAGCTTCCGAAATGATCCCGATAACTTGCAATCACTTTGGTGTTGGCCACACAATTCCTTACCTTATCTATAGCGCGTTTACAGTTGGAACCTTTAGATGATGGTGCAACTTTGTTTCTTGGAGATTACAAAGATTTCCAAAGGTCTCAAGGTAAAGTATCACGCCAGTTTTGATTTCAAATACACATTGTAATATATACTTATTGTCATACACATAAATATATATACAGTAACTATCATATTATGCCTAAATAGATAATATCAGCTCGCTGGCTACGCATCCCATCTTACACCATCGCCCGCTTCTTCTTCTTCCTTCCTTTACATCTCACTCTCTTAAGCACTATTACCAGTCCGCGGTCTATGCACAGTTCGAGACGATAGATTATACAATTACGTTTATATACGTAAATATATCATCATCAGAATCGGTCTCAGCAAGTACTGAGTCACAAGCCGGCTTTGAATGAACTTAAAGATGATTAAATCCCCTAATACTCGCATCCCAGCTAAACTAGATATTTTTTTAAAGCATAAAGGGGCAAACGTGGAGACAATGCGTCTGCACTTGTTGGCATCATTTCTAACTTCCTTTCAATGAGCCACCGGAACATACAATCCACGCATTAGGATTCGACCTACCAAACGCTAAATTCGTATATTTCTTAGATTTTTTTGCTAATAGATCCACCAGTAGTTGTACTAGATCTACGCTGAAATCTAAACTCTAAACAGTTAACCGGATTCTCGGTTAACTACGGTACGGCATACCGGTTATACCTATTGTGGCAACAGATGTTCATCGATCTAAAGCCGGGCAATAAAGCATTTTTTTAAATATTTTTATTTCGGCCTTGGTAAAAAATAAATTGGTAACCGGCACATTTTGATACCTGCACGCCGCTTTCTTAAGGATTAACCAAAACGGCTGCTTCACAAATAGCTACACAAATACCGGTTTAGCCAATGACAGGCGTCAAAAACATTTCGTAAGGCAATAAATCATACTCACTGTGTGATATGATCATCTATTATGCATTTTTTATTTCCTTTTATTTTAAAATATGATTAATGTTATTCTGGTCGTTAATATCGGATGAAGAAGCAAACAAGTCAATCGCCTAGTATATGTATTTCTTCAATACAAATCATAAATATATTTCTGGCCTCATCTCAAGTCCTATGGTAATTGGGGCAGGGTTAAGCAAACGTGGTGTGACAGGTCCATAAATTATTATTATTACCTGCATCCCAATCTTTAATTTTTTCCAGAGGCATTCGTTTACAATAGTGGGTTTGATGATGAATTCAGTGGGGAGAAAAGTGCGCATAATGATAATGATTCAGTGCAAGGCAACCGGCATTCCGTACCTGATATTGTTTTTCTAAATAACAGGCTCACCTTGACAGTAAATACGAAGCAGGTAATATTTTAAATAAATTTTGTAGTAAACATTCTGATTTTATGTAAGTCTGCGGAGACCCACAGAATTACATAATGTCGACAATTTTTCGTAACGCTTGTTTAAACCAGAGCATATCGTGTCTAAATGTTTTATAGCAGCACGCCATTATATTTACAATTGAAGTGGTGTTAAGCATTATTCAGCTTCATATACGTGCTACAATTGTTTTAATTGCAATAAAGTGTTGATCTAGATTTTTGTATTTGAAATAAAAACAGTTCTTCCTCTAATCAATACATGTTAGAAAACAAACACCCTGAAAAACAAAATCTACTGACCGATTTTCTGCGATTTTCACGCATAGATAGAGAGATACCCGAGGAATGTTTGAGTGTATAATTTGTTAAGGTAAGCGTAGTATACACTCATTGTTGTTCCACATAAATATAAATACATGCAACCGAAATTATAATAATATGTTAAGTTCATATAAATATGTACATCGAGTGGGTGGCCACATCCCGTCTTACACCGTCGCCCGCTTCTCCCAGAATATTCTATCTCTGTCTCTCAAGTACTATTATCGGTCTTTACCATAATAGTGTTTGAGAGACCGGGTGTTTGCCTAGTTCGAGCAAACAGATTATATAATTACGTAGATATACACACCTACACATTCATATAAATATTTTTTCCTTTGAAAAAGTCTGTACACGACACAGTAACAATCCGGTCATTATTGGTATTCACGGGCGAAGCAGGGGCGGATCGCTAACATGTTATACAAATCCCTTATAAGTCATCAGGCGTTACTAAAATAGTAAATATTGCCCTTTGCTACGCTGGTGTAGTTACGAATTATAAAATACTAATTCTCACTTGAAAGGAAACACATTTATTACATTTTTTACTTATTTATTTAAGGTCCCTTAGAGATCTTAGGTTATTAGCGACGACTTAATACTAACCTCATATAAAATCATAAATTTCTTAAAGCGAATTAATATTCGCTTTAAGAAATTTACAGTTGCTTCAGTAATTTTTAAGCAATCTTTTGAACATTTCGGTAAATCTACTTTTAACCTTTCGGTTTTGTCCATTGGACTTACATCGGAGATTGGATGTTTAACAGATAAATCACAATTACAAAAAGTACATTTCTCTTACAATTAACACTAAAAACGAATAAATACAACTCAACAAAACTCGAAAGCTGAATAAACAGATTATAGGAATATTTAGAATTTGACATTATGGCTTACTTTTTTTCTTCTATTAGGAAGTAGTGCCAAGCATAGTGCATGACACTACATGCTCCTATGCAACGAAATTGGACAGGCACGACCGGGGAGGTACCTCTCGTTCACATAATACCACCGTAAAATGACATCTTCAGTGTCGCGTTCCGTGCGGTATGTGAGTAGCCGGTGGTCCATTGGGGGCGGAAGGAGAGCAACGCATCGGCATAGTAATTATGTGGATGTTCATGGGCGTGGTAGTCTTAAAAAGGCTCCGATTCTCGTTTGCCCCCTATTATATTTAAAAAAATTAACTAGTCTGAATTGGACTAACTAACATGGGTACACTTGATTTTTAGAATTGACATCTGTGTCAATTCTACTTTCGCACACGTTTCGAACTTCACTCAGTTAACTAGTCTGAACTGAACTAAATAGTGTGGTACGTTAGGTACATCTGTCTAAGAGATGAAATACTTGGTATGTGTCTATGAACCAACTACTATCTATACGTACCGTTTTAAAAGAAAACCCAATGTGAAAAATAAAAATACAAGATTTTAAAACGCCATATGCGATCGGTCTTGCGGCACCTTTAACATGTGTTTGTTAAATGAAATGATAAAATTCCATTCAGCACTAATAAGAACATATGAAACAATAACTTTATGGAAAGACAATCGATAGCGCAAAAAGTCACTAATCCATTAACAGGATAATAAAGCAAAATGCCGGTGATAATTATAATGATTGTCAGCAATGATGTCATTAAATCATTGCGTGATGGTCGATTCAAGTTCAAATAGACATCTCAAGATGAGGTCATTAAGCATGATCATTCAATGCCGCGTCTTGACGATTGGTGTAGGTAAAAATTTAGAAAACCCCGAGGCGCAGTAAAACAGCATTCACCTCGGTAATATTAATTTGTGGTTTAGCCGTATGCTTAGATATAGTTGATGGAGTGTATTGTCTTCTTGATGGAAATTCATATTGTAACTTAAATAAGTCATATATTTTAAATCAATAAATTTGTGGAAATAGTATAAAGTACTCTTTAAAAGTGTACTTATTATTAAAGATGTAACGTATGCTTAGAGCTTTATACCTGTATTGTCATTCTAAATAATAGTGTTTTGAAAACATAGTTTATCCAATTAAAGTGACAGTAATCGATTACCATTACGTTGTAACTATTGTTGGCCTTAACAGTAGTAGTCTTTAACCACATAAAATATAACTATTCAATTAGGTACAACTGTAATTTTAGCCTTACGTTTTTTCTACTAAATTCACTTAAATCGCTGATGTAAAAAAAGCCGTGGAGCTCAAGTGGCGCTGGATCGACATATCTGCCTGAGGCGTGACTAGTATCAAGAAGGCGTTACGGCAGGCCAAATAGGATATGCCGAGATGAACTCGATGGATACACGCCTGGTTAGCGCGATGTAGCTCTGGACAGAGGAAGGTGGAGAACATTGAGGGCGATCTTTGCCCAACAATGGGACACATACATGGCTTAATTAAAGGAAAAAAAAAAACATTT
>JAFELO010001158.1:455564-497499 GCA_017140195.1 Eumaeus atala
GTATTTGCGATGTACATACAGTATTCGTAAATCATACTACATATAATCACCAGCTCCGTCATTTGAAAGAATATCATCAACAGTAATTGTGTTAGAAGCCGACCACGGAAGCGTCAATTTGAAGACGAGTAACAAAGCCGTAACTCAAATTAGTCTAGTTAAGGCTTATTCGCCTGTGCTGTTGTTCATCTCGGTGACAGCGACAGTTACGCGGACCTGGCCCCGTACGCCACATGTATACATAATAGAGTAACGTTCTTATCATCGTCCTCAGCTCACCGACGATCATAAACAACGGATCACATGATTAGGTACACATAAATGGAGATGATTGTGCTGTGATCTGGGTCTAGCTATGTACGTTTCATGATACTTGGAGGTCGAGGGTGTCAGGCAAAACCTTCTGACGTTTACGTATGTATTTAACGTTACTGCTCGTTTGCATTCCCTTACAGGATTTCAGGATGGACATGTATATGTAACAGGCACGTGTGAAAATGATCATTATAAAGTTCGAACTCGAAACTTCGTAAGTTTACTTAATTACTTACCCTTATTAGTGTGTTTTTAGAATTTAATTTAAATGAAAAAAGAAAGCACATTACGATTATTATAAAATAAAGTAACAAGTCCAGTAAGGCATCTCAGGTACCGAAAGTGCATATGTGCACGCTAAGGACGCCACGAACTTACAATACGGTAATTACAATACTTCTAGCACAAGAGGTGTTAAAAAAACACCTAAACTTTATAATGAGTACTCTCTGTGGAACAGATATCGGGTAAATAATAATAGTAAAAAAACACAGTTTTTAAAAAGAAAATCAGTTACAGTCTATTCTTTCAAAGTTTCCTAAATAGGAAACAAAAATGACGTACTTCCGGTCAACGACAATATAGAGTAATAATGGGGTGGAGTGTTGAGACACAAAGAGCAAATTGTCAAATGAATGAGTCGTCTTAAATAAAATGAAAGGTTGTTTTTGTTGTTATTTAAAGCATCATTTCAATCGAAGTCAAAGTACATTTTGCGTAAGCCGTCCTTTTGTAATGTTTAAAAAATAGCCTTATTTCAGTCATCATAACGAATTATTTATTTTGGAAAAAAACTTTCTTTAGATGACTCTTCTGAAGCATTTACTATGGTGAAGCTATATACGAGAGTGGGTAAAAAAAAAGTACTCCGCCTAACAGAGATTCATTCAATTCTAAAAGTCAAATCTACCCTGAATATTTAGTTCGGTTCAGACTAGTTAATTGTGTGAAGTTTGAAACGTGTGAGATAATTAGTTGTGATTTCATAATTTTTTTGACAAAAAAAGCAATATGAACAGACATAGTTTCTACAAAATGCAGAAAAGCAAATCGAGCAGCGTACTGTCATCAGGTACATCCATGAAAAAGGGCTGTCGCCGAAAGCCATTCATAATTATATATGTGGTCAGTATTTTAGTAGATTCTGGTCTGTCTTAGGGTCAATTCATACTAGCGCAGAGTCGAAGCGCATCGAAGCGTCAATCCGAAACTTAATATAGCAAATTCACCTTATTTCCACAATGTAATGCACATATTTCTTCCAAGGAAAAAAAAGACGCGCGAATTCACGCGCATTCGACGGAATTCGCACGCCTGCGCGCGATCAACTCTGATTGGTGCGCGCGAATTCGCGCGAAGCCAAGCGGCTATTAGGCGAACTACGCGCCGTCTGGTCAGTCGGCAATCAGAATCGGACGGAAACTGTCTTGTGTCGAAGTGAATCACAATGGAAAACGACGAGAAATTAATTTATTTGGTCCAAAAATTCAACTGGCAACTGGTGTCCATCACTAATGCCACGAAAAAGCGCGCATTCTCGCGCTAATTCGCGCAAATACGCGCGCATTCGTGCGACTTCGCTTTGATTGTGAGGAATTTAACGCTTCGATGCGCTTCGACTCTGCGCTAGTATGAATTGACCCTTAATCAACCGTCAAAAATGGGTAACAGAATTCAAGCGAGAAGAGAAATGAAGAGAATGGAAGAGAGAGTGTGAAAGATGAACCCCGCACTGGAAGGCCTTCGATGTCAACTACTGACAGAAATGTTAAAAAAGTACTAGATTTAATTATGGGAGACCGCAGAATAAAAATTAGAGAGATAGGCGAAGGCCTTTGAACAAACCCGAAACATCAACAAACGAACTGAGTTTCTACGAGGTGTTGCGACGTGGATTCCGCGATTGCTATTTTTTTGAATCGGTTTTATACAAACGACGAGGACCAAACTAACTAAGGAGGAATCTTTTTTCTTGAACGGTTTAAATGCCTTAGATGGCAAAAGTGCATCGAACTTGATGGTGATTATGTAGAAAAATATATTTAGTACGTGTTTATTTTCTTGGTTAGGCCGAATACTTTTCAATCCACCCTCGTATCATAGGAATTGTAGATGCACATGTAGACCTACACTGGAAGGCGTAAGCCACTAAATATAATGTTAGACATTATCATCTGCTCTATTTTCTATCATTTTTATCATTCAGTTTAAAATAACGATACGATTAGACCTGTTATTTGTAAAGACGTTAGTTGCCAAAGTATACTATGTGTTATCTTCATACTATTACTGTCGGCAAACTTAAAAGGTAGGGCCAATTGAACGGTAGATAAAGTCCTTGGATAAACATTTGCAACATAATTATACATATACTTTACTTAGTTACGCTCGATAATGAGTTTTTATTTATTAGATTTGGATAAAAGGTCAGTCAGGACCCTTTGATCACTACCGACGCCCAGTAACATCCGTATTATAATCATGCAAATGTGTTGTCCTCCCTTCCTCCTCCCCTCCAATTGGTCATTTGCTACTCACACCTGTGCAGGTGGCGTCGGTCCCTTCGGGGACTGACTTGCCGTCGAGGTGCCCTGATATTTTGTTGTTCCAGGGCACCTCACCAAAGGCGGCACGGATGGCACTCGTGGTGGTTTTTGTGCGCATTCGGAACTATAATGTACTTCACACACGACTGGACCGTACCCAGGGCCGGTGCAGGCACGTAAATAAGTTTCCCCGTGGCAACAAAAAAACGGTATTTACATACTGATGAAAATTTTAATCTCCAGTTGAGATTGTAAAATATCAAATAAACCGTAAGGAACATTATGTACTCAGGGCCCGTTTCATACGTTTTTATTTAGGTTCCGGTTAGCCTATTAGGAACGTAAGTAGCAAATAAACTACAAATTTCGGTTTTTATTATTTGGTTGGCAGTAATTTATTAGAAGCAGAGTTGTAGAAGAGATTCCGTGGGTGGTTAAATATCGTGACTATGGTGAGATTTTTGTCCCCTCTTTTCGCTACTAACAGAATACGCAATAGAGACTACCAAGCAATCGCTTCCAAAAATAGAGAAGTGTCCGGAGTCCAGGTTATTAAGTTAATCAGGACATCCCTGTTTACCCTGTTATCCAATGTGTGAACGAATTTTCTGTTTTTTTAAATTCTATAGCCTCACGGATCGTCCTTGGAAGGAATCGGTGTTCCCTAGTGTTCCTTCTAAGGATGATCCGTGAGGCTATCGAAACCCGTGATCATGGTTGCTGTAAAGCTTCTGAAACGTCTGGCCATTTCAATAATTACATAGACCGCGATAAAACCCGTAAAAGTACTTTTACTGTAACAATATGTTCTAAAGCTCTATGCGTCTGGACCACATGCTAAATCAAAATATTTGATGTTATATAAACTGCCTTAGTAACTGGCGTAAATTAACTAAATGTGTATTAACGATCCGGACATTTGTTTTATTTCTCAAAATAAAGAACAGGTTCAGGGGTAAACTAAAAACACTAATGATAATGGTGATGAAATAGTACGAATTAATCCGTTGATGCCCGCCCGGTCGTTAATACCTCCAAACATTTGCTAGCACCTGTAACGAGTTTCAAATAAATGTCACAACGGCAAACGCAATGGCCGTGAAGTCAACATTGTGGCAACGACAAATTAAAAACGGCCAATTTATTTATCATTCCATAATCTAAATTCTAAATCATATTCCATGAATATTGTTTATTCGATCCTGTCACGCGGACGAGATCTCTGTGAGTGATTTCCGAAGATATTATGCAAATGAGAGAATCAATTGACCTCACATGATTCGATTAAGACGTTGATGAGCCTGAGTTATGACCTGAAGCGTTACGTGAATATAATCATTTCCACGGTAAAAGATTTTGCTGCTTAGGCATTTGCAATTTAACCATAAGTACAGTTTCCGTTCCCAGTAGGCAGCACATTAAATGTTATGAAATAAAATGGACTCATTCATGATCAACAAGAATGTTGTATGTGAAATTAATTAAAATAAATCAGTATAACTGGGATGGGGAATAGATTATTCAATATTTACAATAAAACTATATACTACAAATTTTATCGCGGTTTATTTAAGTATTTAACTAGCCACACGAATGTAGTCTTATTGTAATGAGTAATATTCACGTTTAGTTAAACACATCAATATCATTAAATCTTTGTCACCGCTCCTTTGTGGAGATATAAAATAAATTGACTATCCAAACGATTGCATCCCCGTCTGTAGTGTAAGATATTCGAGGATCGCTTTGAGGAATTGGAATCCCTGTAACAATAATAAGTGTATAATTTGCCTTCTTTCCAAAATTATCATACGTATTGTTTTCAATGAACTCGTAAATCGCTTATCGCTTGTAAATTGCAATACAATAAATTTTACCCTCATCACAACGTGGGCGGGCATAACAATACGGCTTTGTCGATTTAGTTCTGTACATTGTTCATATCGTGGAGGCATGAATCTGTTGTGACACTGTGATCTTATCGGCCACAATTTAATTAAGGCCACGCTTATCGTTCGTGGACTTCATTTGATTATGGTTAAACAAGTGAAGCACAATGAAATATGATATATCAGATGATTGAGACCAGAAAGAGATATAAAGTACAATTTTATTATGCATAAAGTACAAGTACAGTAAAACATCAAAATATAAATCCATATAAAATTCGAGTTGGGTTTCTGTACTCTACATTTATATATTATATTCGAAATGTAATTTATTCCTGTGGTATTTTGCATCGTACTGGACTTTCATTTGAACCTTATTAATGGTTACATCATGATGTCTATGTGAAAAACTATCAGCTTAATCATAACACTTTGTTATATTCAAGTTTATCAATACTGCCATATGGTTTAACTTCAATTAATATTGCCATTCGGTTTAAGTTGTTTCTTTTCTTATAGCTGAATTTCTAATGAATTGACTTCCTAAGCAGTTTTTCAGTTTATTTCTTCAAAAGATTAATATCGTCTAATTATAATTACGATCCTCGATGTGGCTAGTAAACAGGTGTTTAATGGTCAATAATGTGATCAATGCCTACAAATTAACAGCTACACCTGCAGCCGCCCACTAGTAAAAAGTCTACTAAAAATCGTCTGCATAAATCTCCTCAGGCAGATGAAACTCGTACAAAGTTCGTTGTTTCAATTGTATTTCATTACAGACATTATTATTTACGCTTTCTTCTAATTAACTCAATAATTGTTTGTTTTTAGTGTCGAGGTGTATTGGCCCAAGGTTAAATATCTTCAATAACTTGAACAGTAAGCCATTGAAACGATATTTTAAACTGAACTACAAAGAGAATTAATCCACAGAGTATATAATAGACTTCCAAGGATTTTGATGAATGATGAGGATTACCGAACGTGTAGCGTAAACAGAACACATACAAGATGCCGCGAGGTTAGGTACGTAGTACAGTCTAATGACGTCACAAGTTAAACCTTCTGTTTACTTACCTACACTTGGTCTCGGTACAAGGTTCATGAATATTGTGACATTTTAATGTAGCACCTTGAGCAGTTACCTGGTGTTATGAAGACACTTTGGTTTAACATCAATTATAAATAGATGTATATAGTTCCAGTACCGGGCTGCAGAGAGTCAGCGCTGCTGGATAGTGCATCTAACAATACCTAGATGATAAAGTATAGTCGACTAATCAATTAAACATATGGTTAGATACTTCAAAGTGTAATTGTAATAGAAAGATAGTTTGTATCAATCAAGATGATGCCTCAGAAGACAGACCTAACGATGCGTTTATATAAATAGTAAAAGATATTGCAAACAGGATATTCCTGAAAACTATTTTATTAAGTGGTAATTTTGTGTGTGGTCGTGCCATGCTGTATGTATTTCGGCTGAATTGGCCCGGCATAACAGGGGAGATAGCTCTCGCTCACATGACACCACCGTAGATAGATAAATATGCTGTCGCGGTGCGTCGAAAAATGACGAATATTGTATAATAGTTAAAATTTGTAACACCTCAACCACTATTAGTGTTCTTTTAAACAAAGGTTATTTATTGATTTATTTCATTTTTATAATTTTACTCTTTCAAGTGACATTTCGTTATATTTTGCAAATAATCAATAAAAGAAATAGCAATGAATATAATAAATGATTTCCTAAAAATGTATAATATGTATTTGTTTAAAACAATGAGCGGAAGGAAACAGTTATGAATAATGATGTTACACCAATTTAAATTTATTTTCCTTTTTTTAATAGTATAGGAGGCAAACAAGCAATCGGGGCCTTTTTACGTCTACCGACACACCCATGAACATCCGCATAATTACTATGTCGAAACCAAAGGAAACGCGACACCGACGATGTCACTGTACACCGGTATTATGTAAGCGTGAGGTACCTCCCCGGTCGGGCCGACCCAATTCCGCTGCAAGGCATCATGGCACTATCTTTTCCTGTGGTATGTCTTTGAATCGAAAAGCTTTCAAACAAAAAATGCATAATTTACATATGTTACCGTAGATATCCACTACTCTGTTTATAACACAATTCATGGCCTTTGTTTAATTTGATTTTTCTTTAGATGACGCAACTTACTTTTATCTCACATACTTTTAGCTCTTGTATTCTTTCTATGAGATGATAGTTGATGCGAGCCACATGCTGGTGTACCAGCAGGGGCCCGACTACTCCTCCATCCTCTTGCGTCTTATGGTAGCAGCAGAATGGTCCTTGTGTCATATCGCACACATTTCGTTTTTGCTAGTATCGTCAGTATCTATGGTAGTTAACGAGTTTGGACATTTAAAATCCAAATTTTGTTCTCATCTAAAACAGCATGAAATAATCTACAAACTCAGCAGGGCCAAGTCGCGGGTATAAAATTACCTATGTTCTAGCTCCTGACAGAATCTACTACTTTGTGATGCATAACCTGTCCCTATCAATACAAGAATAACAATATATACGTCGTAGTCGTTTTGTACAAATCGCCGTATAACATTACGGCTAGCCATTTTCAAAAACAGAGCCGTTCTGTGGCGGATTAACCGGATTGTCATCGCCAGATTTCTTTCAACAGACGTTCTTCAATCTGGCGGCTGACGTTTGGCCTCATTAAATCTCTTGATTTTAAGCAGTGATAGTGCGATCACCATTACTATACAAGCATGAAATTAGGCCAAGCGTTTTGAGTGCAAATAATTATAAAATAAAAATAATAAAAAAAATTGCCTAACCACAAAAGCTTAGACGGGAGCGTAGCTCCCGCCCAGACTTTCAAACCTATCTGGGCATAGTTTTCTTATTCCTCTGTATTCTACAATAGACGCCATTGTTGCTGTCATGTCAAGCAACGCCGCGACTGTTAAAATTAGGAACTAAAACGTGTCAAGAAAGGTGAATATATAAAATAAAAAATAATTCAATTTTTTTATAGGATAGGGGGCAAAAGAGGAATCTGAACCTTATTACCAATACCGACGCCCATGAACATGCACATAATTCATTTGCTGATGCGTTGGCCTCCTCCCCCCCCCTGGGCCACCGGCTACTCTCAAACCGCACGAAATGCGACATCGAAGATGTCACTTTACGACGGTATTATGAGAGCGAGAGGTACCTCTCCAGTCGTGCCGGCCCAATTCCGTTACATAGAAGTATGTAGTGCCATACAAAATGCATGGCACTACCTCCTCCTGTGCAGCATGGCACTATCACCTATTACAATAAATAAATACACTCCACTCCACTCCTTATTTCAATAAGGCTAACTTTATTGAATATACATATAATATAACGCCGAACTCTTTCTGGCGCAATTTCACTCAGCCGTATACAATGTGGCTAATCGTTGTCCCGCTACAAAATAAAAACGGCCGTTTTTGAAAAAAGGCTAGCCGTAATGAAATACAACGATTTAGTCAAACCGACTGCGACATATACATGATATAAAATAAAATGACATAAAAATAAATAAAAGGGTGCCTGAACTTGAAATATAAAGTTCACATTCCAGTTAAACAAAAAAAATCAACAGGAAAGTAACAATCATTGAGACCATTTCATAACAAAACGAACGACACAATTATGCAATGAAGTACAGAAAGCGTGTAATACACGTGAGCTAATATAAGAAATAAATTATAAACGTAAACAGATCTCGAGGTACATAAGATGTAAGCGCAAGCGATTATTATATTTTCTATTACTTTTACTTTACACACCAACCATAAATCATACAAAGTAAACATGCTGTACTGGCTGTAACAAATGAGTATTAAATCCTACTCCAGTAAGTTGAAGAAATATATACATATTGTTTTTTAGGTAAACGTACTTTGGAAATTTGCATCGGTGCAGTATAAATTTAAAGTGTCAAATAAGATTTAAGTTCCATGATCAACTATCGCCGTACGACATGCATTTATAGAACATAAAATGTGTAAATGTCAGGTGCTCTTTTAACTTGCATTGTGCACCACACGTTAATTGTGAAAAAAACTGTAGCAGTGTACCGTGACGGGCACTTTCTCAGCGAAAACAAGATTCACTCGCTTGTGACTTGCAAATAGGGTTAATGATCGTTTACATTGACACTGTGTGTGTGACTGTGGCGTTGTGTATTCACAGGCAGCAAACTAACGACTTCACACTATCTGATGGCAAAGGTTTTATTCATATCGCAGCTGACGATTAAAGATGTGATAAGAAACTCACAGAAGTAACAATCTGCAAAATCATAGCAGATAGAGCAGTTGTTTTATCAGATACTACAGATTTATCTGTACTGTATGTCGTGCTATTCCAGCCGAAAAGTGTAAATTTCATGATATGGTAATGGGTTGGTCGTTTCAAATTTCGTTACGGTCATTTAAATGTGAGTTTTTTTCGTTTTATTAAATATTAATAATAATATAATATCTGTGGACCTATCACACCACGTTAGCCTAGCCCTGTGTTAAGTACCGTAAGGACTAGTGTTACAGGTACTAGACAACGGAAATATATTTAATATGTTTTATAAATTTAAGAAATTTTATATATTTAAGATTTTTATTATAGATATACATACAATACATATATAAACATCCATGACCTAGGCGGGATTCGAACCCGCGACCTCTAGCGGAACACGCGGACTAATCGCCACGTTACCAACTGAGCTAGCCGGTCGTTATGCATTTTACACTGCGGCTAGCCATTTTATAAACCAGGACCCTCTTGTGCCGGGCCAACAATTAGCCGGATAGTCATTACGAGACGTTCTTCAACATGGCGGCAGATGTCAGAGTGAATAAATTTACTTTTTATAACAGCATTTATATCGAACTATATTTTTAGTTCCGACCTACGACAAGCGCAGCCGAGATTATAGAGTAACAAATAAATTACAGAACTTGCACTTTATATAAATGGTGAGTGATAATGTGGTGGAAGGCACTTAAATTTATATGGCCTCTTGCTCTCCTGTTCATCCTGTAAATATAAATCAATGCACAAAGGCTAGTGCAACTAATGTTAACGAAAACTATGGTTCGGGTGCCATTGTTCTAATAATCGTTTTTAATGTGAACTCGCTATAAGCGATAGTTTATAACGAATCTACTTTACTTTAAATCAATCCATACATAAAAAAATATAGTTAAAAATACGAAATCAAAATAAAAGAAGTATATTATACATTCACCTATATGAACCAATAAGTAGGGTACAAATTTATATCATGAAAATACGTATGTATTCATAAATCTAGCGCCTATATTGCGGATAAATGGATTAAATCAAGAACCGTTGAGTAATATATCTATAAATAGAAATGAAAAAATGTAATTGGATTAACACATACAATCCTACCTGAAAATCTTCACTTCAATGCAACTGATATTATAAATTCGAAAGAATGAGAGTACTAAGTATAGATTTGTATGTTTGTTACCCTTTAATGCAAAATCAACTAAACGAATTTAAACGAACTTTGGCACAGATGTAGTTTACAATCTGGAATAACATAAATTTGTAATTATTTGTAACATAAATGAAATGTGCATGTTGGGAAAGATTTTACGCGGGCGAAGTAGCAGGTCACAGTAATGTCTTATAAATAGTTTTATGTTAATCAATAATAAAATGATGAGCAATCTGAATAAAATATAATATATCCTGCCCAGATACTAATGACAGCTGTAGTTGTTGACGACTCAAAAAACCATTAAATAAAATTAACTTTTTATTATGAGAAAAAATATCGATTCACTGCCTGGTAGATTCCATACCTACACACGTGTGAAATCTATTTGTGTAGTGACACGTCGGCGTTGGCCTGTTATGAATATTTATAAATTCAAATGGAAATATTCCGCGTTCATCCAAATATTCCGCCTTCATCCATAACTTATTTTTTACATCTATGTTGATTTTTCTTCATGACTCGTCTAACAACTTCGAAATTACACCTATCTAATATGAAGCTATATATATACTAATATGAAGCTATATA
Source organism: Eumaeus atala (assembly GCA_017140195.1). Taxonomy (NCBI): domain Eukaryota; kingdom Metazoa; phylum Arthropoda; class Insecta; order Lepidoptera; family Lycaenidae; genus Eumaeus; species Eumaeus atala. Next base: position 466,413 of record JAFELO010001158.1, read on the forward strand.
TATACTAATATGAAGCTATATATATACTAATATGAAGCTATATATATACTAATATGAAGCTCTCATAAATAAGTAGTTTTCAAGATGATCACAATCGACATCAACGGATTAATAGAAGTCTAGGTAATATAGTATAAAGAGTAACATCGTTCTGGTATATCAACATATCAGCTGATCGTCCTGATATGAAATGGATTAATAAAGGAACATGATAATACAAAGGAATTTATTTTACACAACGCATAGCTTGGATATGTCGATACGATAACAGTTATCGGCCAATGACGCTATCGCTCATCGTTTGAAATCAGCTAATCGGATTGTACTAAATAAAGTATGAGCTATTATGAACTGACACAGAATATGTAAACTTTAGTTGGCTGTCTCAATCATATTGCCTTTAAAACTGCCACCCGTCTTGGGTGGGACTAGATGGATCTATGGGACTAGAAGGTGAACCGGTTACCCTGTAAAGCCCCACGGGTGCTATCGGCCTATACCGAGGTGTCCCGGATCTGTCAGCTATAGAGCACCTTGATGATGGGCATGACCCATAAATGACTGGATTCTACAGAAAAGGAGTGTAATCCGACAGCCTAGCTTAGTCCCCTTGCACCTCGGGACCGTGCAATGGGGTGAGGGTTCCCATCGTGATCCCTGGTTCCAGTTAGGGAGGTGGCGTAAGTTGAGCCTTTGCCGCCACTATCCATCTTGAGCATGGACCTAGACCTCAACACCTGTTCCTAATTTGTTGTTGGTAGTCATATAAATTTAAGTCTTTCTTATTGCATTATTTATTTAAACATAATAACAAAAGCGTCAGCTCTGTCGACAAGACAACGTCCTGTAAATCGGAAACGTTAGCCGCATAGACGGAAAAATATGACGTCATAGTAAAATTGACGTCATACTTTTCTCTCCGGATGGAGCCTGCGAGAGAGAGAGAGCCTCCACCGGGCCACGCGTTCACATATCCATTAATTCCCATAAATTGGCATACAGACACGTTTCTCTCTCTCTTTGTGATATATATCTCAAAGCATAACAATTTTTTTTACGTAATGACAATTGTGGGGGAGAAGCCTACGCACTACCACCGGTCCTCAATAGAAGGCGGTGGGTGCATGAACCTCGTGGCGGAACCGGTGGAAGTGTCTAAATTATGAGAGCAAGAATAGAAAAAATATTTATGCTACATTAATATTTTAAGATAAAGGACCTTAGTAAAATGGAAATATAATATTCGACTGAATTTTTATTCCTTTAGATATGGAGGGGATGGGATGGGGATTTACTGCTATTGCTGCATTTCTTTTGACTTACAAGTTTCTCGCGCGAAGTGATGCCGTTTAAGATGTATAATAGTGCATCAAGTCAAATATGGCGGATGGCGTTTAGCCTAATTAAATCCCTTGATTTTAGGCAGTGATAGTGATCGATAAAAGTATGAAATCACGCAAGTCTTTAGTGCAATTAAAAAATTAACCTAACCACAGAACACTTCGCACCTATCTGGGCATAGTTTTTTACTTCTCTATATTCTACAATCGACGCCATTGTTGTTGTTATGACAAGCAACGACACAAGTGTTAAAGTTAGGAACTAAAAACTGACGAAAATTAAGATAATTAAAATAAAATTTCACTTTACTTCACTTTATTTCAACAAGGCTAGCTCTATTGAATATCCGAATTACCGAAAAAGTGGACAGCCGTAATGAAATACAGCGATTTAGGCAATCCGACTGCGACGTATACACTCTATTAATATGAACCGTCGCGTCTGTTCTTTAACCCATCACATTGGCTTAGGTCAGTGCCCCTGTATGTGGGCGACAGCCTACTTTTTGTTTCTATTGATTGTTGATACACACTGACAATTGTGAATAGGGACCTTATTAAATGCTGTGTAGATACTTATCGGTTACGACATGACAATTCACTAAGTTAAGCCGTACTATCCTAGGCAAACATCCTACACATCCTACTAGCCCTAATAAAATGTTTTAAATGCGAGAAAGTTCTTATTTATGTTAGTTACTCTTTTGGCGAATAAACTTCTGAATAGATTTAAAAAAGGCATAGCTATAGATCTGGATCTAGAATAACATAAAATTTACTTTTTATGCCCCAAAGAATAAAGAATTCCTTTTGCGTGAATTTAACGAGGGTGAAATAGTGGGCACAGCCAACTATTTTATATAATTCTTCATTTTTAATCACCATTTTGTCCAGTAAGGCAAAAGCGTCTACACATAATGCTTATTCGTCTAGATAGAATTAGAATATGCTTCGCACGAACGTGACACCATAGATGTTGTTTTGCGGCGGTGGCGTGTGATCGAGAACTACCTCCCCGGTCGTGCTGGTCCAATTCGGCTGAGGCAGCATGACGCCACCTCCCGCTTGCCTGCTACTCAATTTATAAGGGGCGACGATAAAGTTACAAGTATTCATCTGGTACAACATGTACATGCCCCTTTTAGGTACATTTTGCTGCAATTATGCAGTGAGACGGCCTACACTTGTCCGCGCATATTTTACCATATCTTGTGTCAGTCCAGCGGCCTGTCGCTTCGCCCGCATCTTACCTGGAACAATAAAATAAACAGTCAGTAAGATGCAGTGCACGTAACACGAACGCTACAATTTTACCTTGTCTGTGATCTGACAGGCACTTAGGCTGATTTCAGATAGTGTCCGGTTAAAAGTGTATTTGCTATAATAATAGTGATTCAGGTCGAAGTAAGACCAATGTGAATAAGACCAATGGAGCTCATATTGCCTCTTTACTACATTATTCTTTTATTGCGACAGGACCGCAAACTCAACCAGGTAAGAAACGAGTAGGCCATATGATTTTACGTTCTTTTAAAGGCACGTGTACACAATGTTGTTTCATGCCGACTTCCTTGTGACGATAGCTATTGATAAAATTATTTTTGACTGCAAGATGGAACAAAGATATCCCTTACTATGAAGATTTGATTTGTAGTAGTCAATAGATAGCGGAGAAAAACTAAAACTATAAATACTATGTTGTACAATCTCCTGTGCAGACACAATTTAGAGCTCGAAGTTTATTTATAACAACGAAGTGTACTATCTGCATGTGTAACATCATATTTTATTCTCTCATTGAAAACAATAAGGAAAATGTTCAAAAAAGTGCTTATACCATTAATACAGTACAATCATATTCTTATTAATAGGTTTTTTTTTACAGTATAGGCGAGGAAACGAGTAGTTGGTGTCTATTGACGACTACCGACACCCATAATCATCCGCATTATTGTCATATAGATGCGTTTTGCCCTCCCATCCTCCTCTCCTCCAATGGGCCAACCATTTTCCATTAAGTATTATTCTTTTCCCAGTGCGACGAACATGAACTCCGCAGCCACACTCATGCTAAAGCATCAGTTGTAGAACAAATTCATCAGCAGTGGAAACGGCAATTGTGAAATAATTAGCTGACCGGAGTTCTGAAACTAATTCTATTAATTCTCTGTCAAAATATGGTAAATATTCAATACACAGTATACATAATTACCCTGGCATCTTGGATACTCATAAACACAATATAGTATTTATCTCTCAATGTTCAAACGAAGCGGCGTTCTTTAACATTAATTTCAATGCCAAAACCGTCATTTAAATTACTTTTCAATAGCACGTAGAACGGTCACAACACGTACACGACTTCCTTATTTCCGTCCCTTGTACGGGGACGGGGCGATGACGCATGACAATAATCACAACTAAATTTTGTATACTGCCGAGGGTCTACATATATCTATTAAGCATTTTACTGATCATCTGTTTACATCCATGACGTAGTGACAAACGTCTCGTAGTTTCGTATGAGCGGATTTGGACGATTAATTTTCTGGGATTTTCGATGACTATGGACTATTCCAATGTTTTACCCCCTTTTTCAGGCAATGAGGTAGCAAACAGCTTCAAAATTCTTCGCAGGCAGACAGAAAGCTTTTTAAGATGCAAGATTGGATTTATTTTTATGCAGATCTTTCTTCAACATTACATCATATACTTATTTTAATCTTTCCACCTTATATCTCGGTAACAAAAAAAAATTCTTTGGGTCCCCTATTTTATAGGCTGTATTATAAGCTATTCAGCTATTGTCTACTTTGTTCAAGTATTCAGAGAAGTAACACTAGTACATAAATTTTCGTACACGCGAGTTTTTTAACGCGGTTATTTAAGAGTGCGTCGTTATATCCGCCCTCAATTCGCAGCCTTATCTCTCTATGGTATTGAAAGAAACTTAAGCGATTAGTATTCTCGTCACCCGATAGCTTAGCGATTTACTGTTACCGCACTTAACACGTGGATTGCATTTTTTACTCGAGGCCCTCTGGATTCCGTCATTACATCAATTACTTTGACATTTATTGTTATTTAATTACAACTACTTAGAATACGTTCTTGGAATGAAGAATATACTATGTGGGCCCGTTTGTACATGGGTATAGTTGGTACAATCTACGCTCTGTGGTTCCTATTTACGTTCTTCCTTTTTTGTGAGCACATCAAATCAATTAATCTATCAATTATAAAATAATTCATAGTAACGGTTAATTATTATCCATGAGCGAGGATAAGAAACAATATAAGTATGTCTCCATCAGGATGAAAACAGACGTTGTGACGGGGGAAGCGTCTACTTCTGTCTCAATAACATCACGGGAACATAATAACATGAAGATATTTTCTAGTTGGAGGTAGTGTCATACAGCAGAATTGGGGAGTTACCTCTCGCTCACACGATAACGTCTTAAAGTTCTACTTCATTATCGCGTTTCGTATGGATTGTAAGTACCCCATGACCCAGTGACCAATTGGCGGGGAGCAGGACAACTATTGTACGGATGTTTATGGACATCTGTAGTGTAGTCATCGAGAGGTTCCGACTGCTCGTTTATCCCCCTATGATATTAAAAAAATAGTAGCAACGTTTAGGAAATTGAATGTTCATATAGGTCACGTAGCAACTGCTGTGTCGACATTTATTAAAAGAGATCGGCGTTCAACGGTACATAAATAAAAGCTAATCCACTATTGATAAGTACCGACGCCCATAAACATCCGTATAATAGTCTGGCAAATGCGTTGTCCTCTTTTCCTCCTCCGCTTCAATACCGTAGACTTTACGCGGGCATCACGTGAGCGAGAGGTACCTCCCTAGTCTAGCCGGTCCAATTCTGCTGTAATGCAGTGTGGCGCTACCTCTTACTAAAATGTTTGATGTGGTGGTGATTATGTTGATGATGTTATAATAAATAACTAAGTACATATTACACCGATTAAAGAGGAAACCCCTTCCACCGCTAGTATGATAATGTAGTTTAAATCGATGAGTTACAAGTAGATACCTAAACGTATACCTGCAAACGGATGTCTTCGTCTGCCTAACCTAACATAATCAACCTAAAATAAATTCAGTAGTGTAATTTTAAATATGTAGTTGGACGTTTGTTTCTTTTAGCTTATATGATGACATTAGCGGTGCGAGCGATTTAACAGTTAAGTGGCAGCTCCGCGCAGGTAAGCCGGGTCACTTGTGCGGGCGCTGTTGTTTCCACTCAGTCATGCGTGTCTAATGTGAGACAACCAGTTAGGATGAGTCCACAAAGTGTTGCACACTCACTCAACAGGACAAGACAGACCTCGTCGACAGTCGAATGCGTTGATGTGATATACATGGCATATAAATGCATTTAAAGTTTTATTAGGTTTTTTTTTTTTACTTTTTACCTACGGTATCTTTTTCCAAACACCTCGTTCCCAATGCTGCTACTCCTGTCTAGCCAGGATTGACAGCGGCAACCACTTGGGACCCTTTGATATGATCTCAGGGAGCCCGAGTAAAAAGCTAAAACCGTCTTGGAGCCGCGATGAATCTAATCAGGAGAAAATATGAGGATTAGGAAGTAATTCCAATTCCCACCCTAGTCAAAGCAGGAGACAATACAAGGTTAGACTATACAAGCCAAGAAAAAATCTGAAATTTCTTACCTAGCAATTTACCTAAATTATGTATATTAAAAACTAAAAAATATATTAGTCGTCGCGGTTACTTACTGCGGGGTGGTGAAACATTTACGGTCAATATCTCGCTGCTTGAGAAGTAGTCATACCTCTCAATTTAAGTGTCTGTGAGGAATGGCTTGCTCTCAAGCTGGGAGATGTTTTTTTTTTTCAATCTTTATTCATACCTCAAATAGGTCTGCCATTTGAGTTATGTATAAAGATTGAAAATCCTGAAGGTTGGTTCCTATTTAAAATTGACTGAAAATAATATTTTGATAAAGAAAATTTGGAAACAATTTGTACCTAACTAGATATAATTCATAGAAAATAAATTGCAATATTTTTACAGACATAGTATAGTAACGTGGACGGATTTTGTACTAGGATCGTTGAGGGATTCATAGAGGCTTCTCAAGTGTGTTCATTGAGATGTGTTAGAATATTGGATCTATTTAAAACGAAGTAAATACAAGAATAAATAAAGTATTATGTGACCAGACCTTTAGTTTATATACGGAAGGTGTCAACGCACTTAAGACTTGTAAAGTTAGGGCAATGAAAGTTGATAACGCTAGGTGTGCTCGATATTGCGACAGTCCCATACGGGCTGCAATATTATTGTATTTCTCATTAAACTATAGAATTAAATATACTGTAAAACATTACCTACTATAATGTGAAATACACAACAATGTTGTGCACTTTGCCCATTGGATTTTTTTTAATAAACCATGAAAGCATTGATTGCATTTATTGTGCGGAACTACGGGCGAAAAGAACCAACATTACCTGAGTCTTAATACCGCTATAGCCACACTCAGGCTAACAATTGTTCCTTACGAAAAAACGTAAAGAAATTACGTACCCACTGATCTCCTGAGAAAATTGTTCCATCGTGCATTGGCTTATTTGTTTTGTTGCATGTTTATTTATGAATATGTTTATTTACGTAGAGAAATGTTCACAAAAAAATTGTGAACCATAAAAGAACCATATTGAGTTATATTTTTACAAAGGAAATAACTGTGGTGTTAGACATACACATAAACTCAATCAACTTTTTATCCTATGGTTTCTTAGAATGGATACCCTTTCACACAAAACTTAAAAGGGATAATAATAATAATATTATGATATAAACTAAGGTCGCTTCACATTGACGCAAGAACGCGAGAAAAACTAAATATAAATCACTATATTTACCGCGTGCCGTCGCATATTTCCTATTTCGTTTCTTTCTTTAGTCAGAGTTCATCTGGCGTATAAAAAATGTGTAAAGTACAGAGGACGCTACAAAAGAGAACACGAACATGATACTTAGTCTTACATACTGTGTATATTTAGATCGAAGGAAAATAAATCTTTTTCATATTGCAATGCGATATAGTGGTCTGATGTCCTGGACAAGACATCGTGACTTGTGGCGTCCCATCAGGACGGCCCATGTCGTGGGACATAGACATGATGATGATACAAAACAACTCTGTAAAGATTAGTTTTTGTACCGCCAACATTACAGGATGATTTACTTATTTAACGCGCCCTAATCATTTGAGTATTTGAATGATTGCAGCCACATTTATATTGACTTCAACTTGTGATGATGCTTCATTCATTCCATAACATTTTGTTGCACAAATGCAAAACTAAAATCGATTCTTTCTTAATCCATCGTCCATGGAATCAGAGTAAACAAATAGAAAATGAAAGTAAAAATCATAGAAGCGGCACAGTAGCATTATTTACAAGCTATTAAGTTACCGTATCGTGCTCGTGTGTTATTCCACACTGGCTCACGGACCGAGAAGAGTTATGAATGATATGCCATTGGATTCTTTAACAGTTCGATAATCATGATAATAAAATCACTATATGCATGTGACTTTATCGTGACTTGTACGGTGACAATGACTAAGGTCTTCCAGCTTGAATTATAACCTGTCACTACAAGAATCGTAGAATGAACAATTTTTTTTAAATTCCTTAGCGACCCTGGGTAGGGTCCGGTATTGAAGGGAGTTCACGGTGTTGATGTGCAACAAATAATCTCCCGGACCTGTTAGTAACAGAGCGGTTATGTTAGTACCTAGCAATAGATCGATTTTCACTCCGCAGAAAGGATAACAATTAACTACCACATGACAAACTCAGCAACGACGTTGAGATACTAGCGATTCACTGAAAGGTTCAGTCAGCATAGAACAGTAAAAAAACAAGCGGTTAATACACCAAGGCTCTGTGTACACGAGCGCATTCCTCCTCTGTTGCTGTTGTTCTGTCTGTGCGATATCATTGGCTATCTTCCTCCAACCTATGTGATGGGATTGATCCCCACCATGGTCCAAGTCTTGTAGTGGCGGTGGGGCTCAGTACCCTGGTGTCAGCCCAGGCGAAGCTAAATGAACCAAGGGGATGCTCTTTGCAACCCTCTTATAAGAAGAGAGGACTAAAGAGCGGGTGGAGGATCGCTCTCTGTGGGGTACAAAGAGCGAGTTGTAAGAGGGGACAAAGGACCAACAGAAGGAGGCGCATTAGCGCACGGGGTCAGGGGCGAGGATGGGAACCCCACCCCATTGTACTGTCCTAAAGTTGGTGGGGTTGACCTGTAGTGCGAGACAAACCCATCTGTGGAGGTGGAGTTGGATCCTTAGGGGGCGACTATCCATAGAGGTGCCCTCACCAAAGGCGGCACAGATGGCACTCGCGGTGGTTTTTGTGGGTACTCGACACTATAATGCGCCACGAGCCCCACACACGCTACTGGACCCCACCCAGGGCCAGTGAAGGCGCGTAAATGCGTTTCCTTGCGTCAACAAAAAAAGGCGATGGGATTGATAGGGAGATGAGTAAAGACACCATGCTATACATATCATGGGGTACAAGTGTTTGTGCAGACATAAGGCATAAGTCCCTCATTGTTATACTCCAATGGCACAGCAATCCGACATGAACGGAGAGAAATCAGGCGCCGCATCGACGGTTTAACGTGTTCTCCAAGGCACCCAGAGTACACCGCCATCTTTTCAACTCCGGGCTATTATTAGGAATTAAACCGTAGTAACACATTTTTTTGGTGGCCCTGGGATTCGAATCCGGAAACTTACGTATGTGGCGTGACGTGCTTACCACATAACACATCTAGTATAAACTATAAGCGTATAATCGAATTTTACGGTTAATTTGGTACAAATTGTAAGGATGACACCTACATGTTAACATGGCTGTTTCAAAACAATTAAATTAGCATATAGCTTAATATCATCACTAATGAACGTCGCAATATGCCACATTTGTCCAACAAAGAGCTAAAAATATCAATGAATTTAAACAGTTTTAGACATAAAACTTATACTCGTTTTTTGGTGATTTTGAGTCCAAGTTCTAGAAATAAATGAAAATACTACACGGACACATTATCTGTAGACTCCGCTGGAATGTGAAGCCCTTCCCTGTTCCCCTTTCACTTTCCCGCGCCCGCCCCATTGAGTCAGTACGTCGGCGCATTGTAGCAGAGTGCCGATTTGATGTCATCTACGACAGTTCTACATGTTATATTGAAACGTCTATTTATAAGCAAGATATACAAAGTGATTAGCGAATTTTACAAAGATGACAGCAAGAGAATGACGGCTGTTCAAAGCAAACGGGAAATGAAAAGCTACTTTTTCTTATAGAGAAGGTAAAATGCAAAAGTAGTATTACTTTACATGAGGCGTTCATGTGAAGTAATATAATCGTAACACAGACGCCCCCAAACATGACCAAAAGACTCAAATGAATTCCTTTACTTTTCTCGATCGACATCTTCGAATGACAATCGTCGCGGTGCAGCAAATACATTCATAAAGACAACACCTTATATATTTCTCAAAAACCTCAAATGCATTCATTTGCGGAACCATAAAGGCATAAATTGCATGGATGATCGAATGCAGCAAAAGTTAAAGGTCATAATTTATAATAAAACTTAAGTATAGAATTAGCACAATGTACAGGTGATGTCACAGGGTTGGGCTAGGCCAACTTATAACAACTAATTAAGTAGACGAGGTCGTCAAACACATTGGTGTCTATTGCTGGTGATTGTCGTCGTGTGTTGAACACTAACAATTAGCTCCTACTTCTGGTATGAATTATTTTTGGCTACATTTGGACATAAATTGAGGATGTTATTTATGGTTCCGTCCCCAAAGGGAAGCTGTAGTGTATGACACCAGCACTAGACCCGCAAACGCGCACAGCTTTTATCAATTTTTTGCTTCAAAGTTGCTTTCAAGCATTGACCGGTTCAACCATTGCGATGAACGTTTCCAATTGTCGTACCTACAGGATTTTCATCGCAAGTAACGGCACGATTTATCACTGAAAGGATCATGCGGTATCAACTTCTGGACCTTTATCACTTCACCAATATCATTCTAAGTGAATTAGTGGTTTTGTCATTCACACCACACTCAATTTGAAATTTATTTGAATTTGGAATTCCAACTGAAACTAAAAATATGTTTGCGGTGAAAGTGACCAGTTCACTCGAACGCTAATTCCTTACATCATAAAATGATACAAAGACCTAATAATATAGTCCATGTCGGTATGAGTCGGTAATATAGCTTTCTTTATGTCAAAGTTTATATCTAAGTAAATCTAAAGCTGAAGAATTTTATGTGTGTTTGTTTCTTTTTTTTGAACGCGCTAATCCCAGGTAGTTCCTCAGATTGCCCGAATTGAAAAATTCTCTTTGTGTTGAATAGTCTATTTATCGAGGAAGACAATAGTGTATATGTACCGTGACGCTACAACTAATAGGACCGGAGTCACGTGGGCGAAACCACGGGGTCCTGCTATTAATAAATATGTCTAAACGATATTTAAGCTGACACATTATGTTACATAACTACAAAGACAGAGGTGAAGAGCAGTTCACTAATACAGGTGTAGCTAACACACACCCACATACACAGGTGCAACATAATTCAATGTCAAGCACATTTTTTATTTTTTAATTAGTGTTACATAATAGGTATAATGCTACATTTTATATCGTTTATACTAGGCATGGCGATGCGGCATGCCTTGACTGAGAACACTTGCCGTGCTATCATCTTAACTTCTAGCTATGCTATCTTAGGATCAGTGTCGACGACGGAGCGGAGAAGAACGGTTTGAAGATTTTTACATTTTATCAATTACAGTTTAAGCAATTACTCACTAACTGAAGATAAGCGTTTCAAGTTATATTTACGTGTCACTTCGATCAGTATCTCTGGCGGTCCGCGGTAAACATTTTTCTAAACCTAACACTATTAGATGACTAGAAACACATATATTCAACTTCCCTTTTGAAGTAGGTTAAAAACGAAGCTACTTAGGTACACAACAACAATGACACATTTTCCGGCCTGTTCAATAATGGGCTAGGCAGAGGGAACGGAATGCCACAAATCACGATCTTTACATACCTACAATTAAAGAGCAAACAATGACCAACTGTACTAACGTTCCAGCTTAAGATTTTACTACAAAGCATAAAGACAAATGAAATATTTAGATTTATGAGCTGAAATGAGCGTATGTTTATTGTAAACGTCACGTAACCCAGCTGCACGGCCAGCTCATAAGGTGTCGGGTGACATTATTGTTACGAAGGACAGACGGGAACACGGTACCGTGAAGGTGAACTGTACTGGTGTACTCCGTCTGTCCTGTAGATCAGACACAAAAGTTTCCTAGTTTTAGTTTAACTCTATGGTCTTCACCCAAACTCTGAAGGTAATTAACGCAAGCTTAAGACTGTCCGTCGTTGTGTCACAGGGCTTATCCTGTGAAACAAACTTCACTGGCCATTTTTTCATAGTATAAGGTGGCAAATGAGAAGTCGGAGACATTTGATGACTAATGATGCCCTTAAAAATCCACATAATTATTATGCTGTGTGCATAATTATTGTGATGTGTCCTCCTTACCTTCTATTGGCAACTGAAAATGTGACAACGTAGCTATCATTTTGCTGCAGCCTCATGTGAGTCAGAACTCAGGAGTACCTCCCCGGTTGTGCAGGCCCTATTCGGAAGACATGAAAGTGGCACGATTCTTACTTACTTGTTTAATTTCCTTTTCTATACTAAGATTATCTTTAACTAGTGAACTACTTTGGGCTTTAGTGGCATCTAAGGGCAATTTATATTGATTGCCATATCCGCCTGGATTCGCGGTGACGAACACAACTATCCACTAAACAGTTCCACATACAAATGAGGACTTAGATAAGGATTTATTGAAGAAATGGCTTGACTATCTCCGTACAATTGTCAAGACGGATTTAACGTGAGTGCCCGCAGGAATTTATCCTTCCTCTGCTAAATGAAAGCCAAGAATTCCGGCTTTTATTTAGCAGATGAAGGATATGAGCTGACGATTATAGAAACCTTAAATAGTGCCACAGTATTTATAAGTATTTAATATATAACTATAATAACTATCTTAACTCTTGGTTATAATCGATACCTCACTCAAGACATGTTGACACGTGGATTGACACTCGGGGACAATCTGATCTTCATCTGACATTCAGATTAAACACCTCACACTACAATGTCGCTCTATTAACGACTAGATGCTTAATTTGTCACGTAAGATACTAAAACGAAACTAATTTAATCATCAGCGGCTGAAATTATGCGTCTAATATATAAGTAGTATAGATTATAGTTAACAAATTAAGCTCAATCCAACGAGTAACCGGAAATCTGCGTTTAGTGTGCCAATTATATTATCTATAATTAATTTTAACTTTACAGTGAAGGATACCATCTTACTGGCGCAGTCGGGTAACAACACCTGTAGTCAATATAATATCTATACTATAATTCACCAGCGGCGCCTCGCAATTTCACCAGGAGAATCCGTGTATTTGTCGTAGCTTGATGGTAGATAGCCTTCCTCGATAAATGGGCTATCTAGCAGTGAGAGAATAAGCAAATCGGGCCAGTATCTCCTAAGATAAATGCGTTCAAACAAACGCTTTAGCTTTATAATATTAGTACATAAATTCGAATACTTAAATGAAACGAAACTAGCATTTATTATTAAAATATAGAACTATATAAATGGCTGCCATATTTTTTTTTAGTCTATGTAGTCTGGCGACCGCTAATTAGAATTCGAAATATTTCGTGGGCAATTACAGCAGACAAGTGTAGCGTGTTCATTATACACTTCAGCCGGTGACGTAACCACTTGACATTCATGGCAATGTGTCTTCGTTCCAAATGGGGCCGGCGTTTGACAATTTTTAAAGGAGACATTTTAAACACATTTTTTTAAAATGAGACTACGTCGCCGTAGTAGTATTTCGCCAGTCCGTTGTGATTAAACAAGAACTAAACCAAGGCGGTAGCAAATAAATATATATGAGATTCTAGGCGTTAGAAGGCGGAATATTCTGTATCTGTATCATGTCACTTCTTAACCTCCAAATTAGAATGAGCTGCATGTAAAAACCGCGCTATACAATATTTCTTATTCTTGGTAAAAAAACCACATTTCTCATTCTTTTTTTGCAATGCGAATGATGTGATTTCTATTTATAACATTGTCGGGTGCATAAGCAATAGCAAATTGTACATAATAATAAATTATTCACTTCTAAGTTCAGTATTAGAATTAAGTTGTCAGGGCTGTATACCTCAAAATGTATGACAATCTCCTGGCAAGTCTTTTTTCTACATATAGTATTATATTTTGTATATAAAATATTTAAAAATTCTATCTCCAGTAGCGAAAACGCAACAATATACAATATACTTTTTGTTATGGCCATATGCTAATGTGCTTACCTCGGCACTGCGCTTTGGCGTTTAAAACAATTTTGTGTAGGATCCAGAACGAGTGAAGAAAACCCTCATTGGCTTGTTATTCTATCACCCCCAAATGGCAAATAAAGTTGACTCAATCAGACTCCTACAAACCGCTCGAAAAACATGTTACCTCTGCGCCCCGATGTAATTTGTAAGAATAGCGTTTACAATATTATGTTCGCGTCGAAATCCGATACAACTGGTAGTTTTGGTGCTAATTGGCAGACGCGACAAAATAACACTTCAAATTAAGAAGTTGATTTATAAATTAAAAAACGTGGACAACATTGTATCACCTCGAAAGATTTCACACAGCACCGGCAATGTGTTCGATGTGGAATGAAAAATAGGAGCAATTATAGTCAACACCATCGGCCTTCCGTCGTCCAGTATTGAACATTTGCAAGATGTGTCATAATCATCAATTGTTTATCTCATCTCACCGAAGATCCACGAGCCACATTGCCCTCTACATATTCCACTAAAGTAGAGTGAGTAATGAGTGTGAAAAGACAGTGACTTATACTTGTTTGACTGAAGAATATTACTACGCACGGCGTTCTTTTACGGTGCAAAGAGTTTACGACGTACGACTTTCTTTTACGGTGCAAAGAGTATCAGCTCGCTACAAACCTGGCATTGTACTGATGTTCGAATTCTTCAGTATCAAATACATCGCCGGAAAACTTTTAAAGTAAACCACAAGTCGACAATCACGTACAATAATTCATATAACGGTATACGTATCGTGGGAACCGTTTGAAAAAACAGATACAAGTATAATTAGGCATCGTGTTGTGTATGAACGAGCGATAAGCTGTCTATTGTGCTGCGCGAAAAAATACATCGTAATAAAGATAGAAAGTCTGAATCGCGTTATCAATGTTGAACATACACTTTTTTGTTTAAGAACGATGGAGCAGGAATAATTCATGCGGTAATTTGAAAAATCAACGATTGAAGGGTTCATGATTTACAAGTTTCTTTATATTTCGAAGACCACCATAATAATAGGATATTGTTTAATTTGCTTCCACATTAAACTATTTAATTTTTTTATACGAGAAACGAGTAGTCGGACGGACCATAGAGCGCGTCCACAGTGACGTTACCACACCTTTAGGAGTCTTGTTGTGTCGAATTCTGTAGTTGACCAGATCTCTGTGTTGTTACCCTACAAACATCTTTCCTCTCAGACTATCCGAGGTCTCACAAAACGTACGAAATGCGATAGCACAGTTACTTTGACGACAGCATTATGTCCCCGTTAGGGTCAGCCCTATTTGCTATGCAGCAATGATCTCTTTAAAATAATATAACAATATGCATGTTTTTATTTAATTTCATAAAATATCACATTACATTGCACGCAGGTATGCGTACTGAAATCTAATGGTAACAGTATGCAAATAAAATAGCCCGCACTAATCCGAGATTAGATCGCGATATTGCGCCGAGTGCCGAACCGTGGCCGTGCGACGTGCGTGAGAGAATTCCGAACATCACGCATCCTCCGTAACAGCACCGTAACGATATCTGTAGATATCATCACCGTGGCAATAGTGTCGAGCTGAACTAACAACAGTTGTCATAGTGTCACGTCGCCACACGCAAAGAAAAATTTTAGGTAAAAAACGAATATCCGAGAGTCGGGACTCCGTTATAAATGGAAGTGAAGAATCCAGGACCAGGACTGTAAAATTATCGTATATGACAATAAATTCATCTGAATTATTGAACTTTTCACAATAATGTGTCTAATGAATAAATAGGCAAGTCGTAGTAAAAATTTTCGCCATATTCCCTATCACTGTATGATAATTTCGCGTCACAACAACCAAAAATAAAGACATTCAGTATAGTACAATCTATCGTACATCGCCCGTAGGCATGGAATCTGAGCCCACTTCTGTAAAAATTAATCAAGGCAAAACAATCAACTTAGGATTTTTGTGTTTATTTAAATTATCTGTAAAACCAATCTCTACACTTTTTCTCCTAGTCATCGTTTCGGAACGTGCCTTCTACAAAGAAAGTACCTAATAGCAGATTTTTTTTGGACGCAGGGAAACGCATTTACGCGCCTTCAACGGCCCTGGGTGGGGTCCAGTGGTGTGTGGGACTCGCGGCACATGATAGTGCCGAATACCCACAAAAACCATTGAGAGTGCCATCAGTTCCACCCTTGGTGAGGTGCCCCGGAACAACAGATCTTCAAGGCACCTCGACGGCTAGTCAGCCCCCTAAGGGGCCAACTCCACCTCCACGGATGGGGTTGCCCCGCACTACATGACAACCCCACAGACTTTGGGACAGTGCAATGGGGTGAGGTTCCCATCCTCGCCCCTCGCCCCGTGCGCAAAAGCGCCACCGCCTATTGCTCTTAGGTCCCCTCTTCTTATAAGAGGGGTGCAAAGATCCCCCTCGGTTCAATTGGCTTCGCCTGGATTCACCCCATGCTACTAAGCCCCACCGCCACGAGAAGGCTTGAACCATGTTGGGGACCTAATAGCAGATATGGTAAAAATGTAGAATGTCTATCTGGTGTGTATCCTTGTCATCGTTTCCGAACGCGCCTTCTACAAAGAAAGTACCCAATAGAAGATATGGCAACAATTCAGAATGCCTATATGGTGTGTATATGTGTATGTATCCATCAGCTTGAATTAAATAGAGCAGTACTAACGAGGCATCTAGATGGATACCTTGTTAGTACGTCGCGAGTCTTGACTCATTCCTTGTAGACACTGCTGTGCAGATGGACAGCAGTGTCTACAAGGAATGACTCACCGTTGAATCATCCTCCAGATTACTATTTTATATAAGCGGCACTCTATTACATATTATGAGTCACGCCGTCTCCATATCACGTACATTTAAGCTCCGGAAGACAACACACATTATTTCCGCTCATAAATACGGAATGTTACGAGGGTGGATCTAAAAGTTCGTGGCCTAACCTACATGGAGCTATGACATCTTTTTAAATCTACCGTCATTTGTTAGTATGTGTCATATTGATTTATTGTGCGCAGTTTCACACCGTGCAGTCATTAAGTACCTCAATAAAAAAGGCCTATCACCAAAAGACATCCATCAAGATATGGTGAGCACTTTGGGGGAGTCTGCTCCAACGTATTCCAGTGTCAAGAAGTGGGTAGCTGAGTTTAAACGCGGTCGTGAGAACATTAAAGATGATCCTAGGAGTGGAAGGCCTACATCCTCTACCACGAAAGAAAACATCGATAAAATTTGTGATCTCGTACTGGGTGACCGACGTTTGACCATTGGTAAGATAGCTGAGATAACAAGCATTAGTCATGGCCGGGTGCAACACATAATAACGGAAGAGTTGGGGTTCCATAAGGATTCTGCTCGCTGGGTTCGGTGGCTTGGCCCGAGGTTTCTTTCAGCTGAACAAAAACGTGTTCGATATACAATTTCGCGAGACTGTTTGGAACTTTTTGAGACCGATCCCGAGGAATTTTTGTCTAGATTTATTACCATGGATGAAAGCTGGGTTCACCACCATACTCCTGAATTAAAACAACAATCTAAACAGGGGAAAAGACCAGACTCTCCTACACCGAAAAAGGCTAAGGTCGTTTTGTCTACTAACAAAGTCATGGCTTCTGTTTTTTGGGATGCGAAGGGCATTATTTTTGTAGATTATTTACCGAAAGGTCAGACTATAAATTCTAGTTATTGTTGTAACCTTCTACAAAGACTCCGGGAAGAAATAGAAGAAAAAAGGCATGTTGCGTAAGAAATTTTTGTTTCATCAAGACAATGTACGTGTTCACAATTCGCTTGAAACAATGTCTGTAATCCATGATTGTGGCTACGAATTGCTGCCCCACCCACCCTATTCGCCGGATTTAGTCCCTCGGATTATCATTTATTTCCAAATTTAAAAAAAACATTTGGGTGGCTCCAAATTTTCGACCAAAGATGAGATGATAGTCGCAGTAAACGATTATTGGGCCAACCTTCCGGAATCTTTTTTTTTCGAGGGGATAAACAAGTTGTAGGTCAGGTGGAAGAAGTGTGTTGAACTAAATGGAGACTATGTCGAAAAATAAAAATAAATTTACTTTCCACTTTTCCTTCATTTTCTTGGTCGGGCTTAGAACTTTTAGATCCACCCTAGTATTTCGTATGTGCTTTTATGTGAATAAGCATGTATGCTTAGGTTTATAGTTCTTTCTCGAAAATAGTTATTCTGTGGCACCTATTAGCTATATTTGTCCACAGTCACCGGGGTGGCCTCTAGCTGATGGATAACACGGGTTTAGTTCACTAAGAGAAAAAAGGGTTATTTAAATGTACACTGCACATACCTCACAGGTATGTGCAGTGTACATTTTTATTTATGTATTTAATTTAAAGGATCGGCACAGGTTATTATATTAACATCATAGTCTAACATGTACACTATACAGGAGTAAAACAGGAACTGACAGGAAATGAAGAAGGCGAACTTTAATACGGGACCTTGTCTTTTTTTCACACCAACCAAGACAGTAGTAGATGTTTCGCGCTAGATAAACTCTAAATTCAAAACACGTTTTCCCCCGTGATTCAGCGTAGTCGTAATCCACTGATCTCGTTCGTAATCTTTGGTTCAATGACTTACGCTCGGTCAGGGTCCCCTCTTGACATTGCCGTTTTAATTTGTCGATTGTATTTCCTTTCGTAATCATCTAGATACTTGTTGTGTAGTATTTGTTAGACGTAGAAAATAAAAAATGAGCAATTCTCAATAAATATTAATAAAAAAAAAATATTTCCTGGTCGAGATTTTCTGTTTGAAGTTTGACCTCAAGTTACGAGGTCAACCACTCGTTACTTTGAGGGAAAACTCGTATCTGGTGTAAAACAGTACCAGCCTCAAAAAATAGTAAATCATTGTTTCGGTGTCGTTTTGCTGACATTCTTAAAATACGCATTGTTATTTGGTTTAAAGACGAAACGTTTTACATCATCTATATTTTCTTCCTCTGATCCTATCGTCGTGAAATAAGGCGCACTTTGCAACAAGTTATGCACGTACACTAATAGGTTGGTACAGAGATTCATAGATGTTAATATGATGTCAATTGAGAAGTGTCTACCTATAGGGAACGGCCGCGGCGTACTGAAATAACTAGATCGATGGAAAAAACTTTAGTTGAGTTTAAATTGTGTTGGGTCCATATTGTATTGTAGTAACCAAACTAACTGCATGGATTATAAGGCGGTTTACGTGGAGTCCACCTGTGACCATGGTTGGTGTAAAGTGTAGAGGATTTGAAAAGATGTTTTAAAACTAAACAGCGTTAAAAATCGTTATAATATTATTGTAATAATTATAATAACTTAATCAATTCGTTCCCAAATCCATATACGTTCTTACCGGAACTTGTGCTGTGGAAAACTGGGGTCATAAAGGGGACTGACCCCCCTCTCTCCGGCAGATGGAAGTGATGCATCCCGAGAGCATTTGTAATAGCTAACTTCAGTATTTTTTGGTCAAACACTTTCATGGACGGAGGGACCGAATGGATCTGCCTCAACCTCCCCCAACTCTGACATCGGGGGGCAGCACGCGCGCGGTTGTTAAAATGGCATCGGCACTGACGTGAACGCTTGGCTCAGCTTGAGATGATTGAGGAGGCTTCTCCCGTACACCCTCCGACGGGCGAATACTCGCGCACGGAAGTCTCAATAGCTATCCATTACGGTGGCATTATTTGAGCTAGGTAAATCGAGGATTGCATTTTGAAAATCCACAGAGCTTCTTAGATTTCATATCTTCGTTGAATGCAGGTTGGTATATAATCTTGCTATACATCTTTTTATTATCTAAAAAGTATATAAGTAGTAAAGTTATATTCTATTCTATTATATTCTATATGCTCATTACGAACTACCGAACTATAAGAAGTTAAAAAAGTATACCAAGACACTTGTAGATCTGTGATGTCTCACTATTCTGACAATGACACAAGAGTGTATTCGGCTCATAATTACCAGTTCCGTACTTACCAGTTACCAATGGATTTGCCCAGGATTAAGTAATGGGCTAGAAACATTTCCTCACTAGCAAAAATGTGTCATATCTAACACATATGAGAGTACAAAATATTTATACATAATGTATAAAATCATAGGAAATGTAATAGGACGTTGTTTCACCGCTTGTAGTATTAGGGTACCGGCAGCGACTCCGGCAGTGCGTCCAAAATAAATTACACTGATAAGATTTATACTGACTCACATATCCGTTGGATATCCGTTGGTTAGCCATTAGCTAGGCTAAGTAGACAATTTAATCATCGGATTGATACAGTATTTAAAAACAAGTCTATGAAATACCCTTTAAGGGTAAGCGGTTCCGGTACCAGGTTAGATCGTACATTTCTACTAATATTAAAGGATTAACACAAAGGTGCGCAATACAAGGATCACATGATACCACCGCAAGTGACAACTGCACAGCGCAGCTACAGTGCCGGTGGCTCATTAGGGATATGGGGTGTAGGAGGGCAACGCATCTGCATATTAAGCGGGTGCCAATGGGCGTCGGTAGGCACTAATACTTTTAATTGTCACACCCTTCTAAAATTTTCACTACAGCCTTGTATCGCTGTACTACGAGCTTACGAGATAGGCACGGACTACGGAGATAAGCGCTACAGTACATGTGTCAGTCCGATAGCTAAGCGTAAACTTAGATAAGGTCTCGTAGGTACCACGAGACCTCGTGTTACATTTTATAGAGATATTCAAAGAAAGTCTTGCGCTATCGCAATCTCGGATCTGAATTCAAATGCCGCCCTGTATAAGACTGGCCGTTGTAGGCGAGAGATATAAGTTTAATACGTTATTAAAGTACTTAAAATCTGGGAAGCCTAGCCTCCAGTGTGTGTAGAATACTAAATATATTTAGGGCCACGGACTTAATAACATCGAGTGGCGATAAGTTGCTCTTCCCCCCCCCCCTCTAATGGGTCTAAGTAGGCTGTGGGCCCGAGCGAGAGCTACCTCCCCGATAGTGCCGGCCCATTTCTACTGCAACGGAGCAATGCACTACCTTTTGCTTGTGTTTATTATAACAGTAATTATCAATAAATTTATTAAAGTACCCGTAGGCCAGTCACATGGCCCATGTAGTCCCTAGCATAAAAAGACCCGAAGGGTCAATTACATTTCTTAGAGCTACATTCAAGATGACTGAGCATAATTCCGCCGCACCTTTTCTGAGAACCAACTTCACGCAGTAACCGGTTGAGATCCGTCCATCACAGAGTACACCAAAAGATTTCTACAGCAAATGCACGAGAGCTGATGATAATACGATGTAGTCTTATAATAAAACTACTCTTACGGATTTTATTACGGTTTATTCAATGATTTAACTAGCCCGACGTTTTATTGTATTGAGTAACATTCGTGTTAACTTAAGACATCGACGATGTAGTGTTTTGAATATACCAAGCACAACCTCAAATAAATCATCTCGCATTATCGCAAAAATATCGCAGTTGCATATTATATAATATATAGCTCGCAAATAAGCTAATTATACAGTGGGTCATGGCGCTAGCTGATAGCAATTTAACAACTTATTTTATTATTAATATATTCCGCGATAAACTTCTGTTAAGTGTCAGCGATGTGAACCAGATATCAACGTAAATGAATACGTTGTAACTTCATGTGTTTTAATTATATATTTCCTAGAATTTGATCACATTCTATCGAACGATTGTTCGTGCTATCGTCATCGTTAACATCGGATAATTCATATAACACTGATAATATTAATGTCGTCCTAACCAAATTTGGGCTACGGCGGCCATCTCTATAGAGACGAACCAACTGCGCAGGACTAGTTACATTGTACAAGTGTGGTGCTCAGGCACAAGCGCACTCTCCATTCGCTCATTCTCCTGTTCCAATGGGACGGATATAATAATAATTAGTAACCCATCAACACAAAAGATATCATCTATAACTTCTCAGTTTTTCTCTGTATTATATGGACAGATCTAATTCTAGTGGATACCTATTAATGCCATGTCAGTAATACTTATAGTAAATCAAGAAATACTTATTGCTTCTTACTTATTTTTTTCATCTAGAGAACATCATTACAAGATATCTATGCCCTGAATCAATTTTAGAAAATGGAATACTTCGCTCGGTTGCAATATGACAATCTACGTTGTCATAGAAAACCTTGCAACTGAACTGGCGTAACCGCAACTCTTTCTTTTTACCGCAGTCATAGATCATGGAAGTTAAAAAGTATTCCGCATTACATTAAATTTGGATAATGTGTGGGTAACAACAATTTTCATATTTAAGTAAGTACACCTTTAACATATAAAAGGTTAAATAAATAATAGTTGCATGCGACATCTTGCGTGCTGCGTTTCTGAGGTTTGGTAGCCGGTGGCCCATTTGGTAGGCGGAGGTAAGGGGGCAACGCATCCGCTTACTAATAATTTGGACGTTCCTGTGCGTCGGTAATCCGTAAAATCACGGATTCCTCGTCTGACCCCCTATGCTATAAAAAATGTTCTAAACATACCAAATTATAACGTCTTTAAATTAGTATTAATTTGTCCTTTATATATTTATTTATGTTCATAGACTTTAGAACAACAAAAACACATCTTCACGCTAGTTCCCTGATGGGTAGGGTCTTTAGAACAATCTCCGTATTTCGTATTACTCAAGCATTAATAATTCTTAAGGCTGTTTTCACACGACACTGCGTGGCGGCGCGGTTGCAGCTGCCGTCCTATGGAAGAACCAGGTTATAACGACCGGGATCGTTCAAAATATTCAATTTTGCAATTATCGTTAAAAATGACGTAGTATTGCGATATTACTGCGCTCCGGATTAATCCGGACGGGGAAGTACCATTTCGTAAATTTATATCAGCGTAGGATGATGGGTTTCCCACATGTCATTTTAATGTATTATATTTCCGATAGGGTGCTCGCGCGGTTAACTTCTAAATATTCAACAGTCTTCCACAAGACACACAACATACATAGAATAGTCGCAAGTGTAAGTTGTGGCTCTTTGAGCTATTTTTGAAAAACAATAAAAGGAATTTATCTTTGTTCTTGGAGGGGGGAGGGGGGTTTGAATAGCGCAGTTTTGTTTGCTAACAGAATCTGCAAACTCTCTGAAGTTGCTCTTGCACTAGTCATCATTCTATACTGTAACGCTCCATAAAAGGTGTTGCAAATCCAGTTCTTACGTATTGCGATACTGAAAGTAAGAAAAAAACAAATAATAAAAAGGGAGATAAAACAAAACCTTGAAATGAGCTCTAAGTAATATATGCTGTATGTCTAGGCTGGCGTTGTATGTGCCAAGGACAGGGTTATCCTATTAACGTAAGCCGTCAAAAGTCAAAATATATTAGTTTTACTGTATCACATGCAGTATACGCCAAGAATAAGACTTGGCTATGTTTTTATTGACTGAAATAAATGGTACCTATCCTGGACTAAATAAATACACTGTAAATTGTTATTTAAAGTATTTTATCAGCAAACCTTTCTCATCTTTTAGTTGTCGACCTGAGCAGTTTATCATTTTATATATTTGAATTAATATTTTAAATTACAAAGAAAAATCTTTTTTCCTTCTTTTCATTTCCTCCTTCCACTCCTGTGGACTTTGGTCTCGGTAATAATGTTACAGCAAGTTATCCTGTTCGCTGCGATGCGAATTTTGTCTGTAGCGTCTGCAGTCTATAGTATATAGTAGTGTCTGTAGAATGCAGGCAGCACACCACTGGTTTGTTTCCCTTCTATCTTGAACATCACAGTGGTCATCGCTCAAAATGAACTCTACTTCACCCGGATGATGTGGCCGAAGAGCTCAAGTTAACTGAAAGCAGTCGGGCACTTTCAATTTAAATCCATTGTTTTATATTGAGCTCCTCGAGATATCAATAAATTTTACAAGAGAAATGTGTAAATAGTGTCGTTAAAACAATACGTATTAAAGATATGGTGTATGAAAAGTTTAGTAATGTATAACATAATTAGTAACATTCAAGTGTCGAATTTTCATTACATGATATAATTATACAATCATATACGAATGACTATCAGAAAGTAAACTGACGAGTGAAAATATAACTTATACATAATAACGAATATGTCACCTATCATTGCCACTTTCGAGTTACAAAAATGATTACCATAAATATATTCACATGTTTGTAATAACGAAGTACTCCTTTTTATATAAATTAAAAAAGTATGTATAGTAATTTACTTAATTGTTTTACGTTGTTTGTAGGTTTCTATTTTTTTATTCCCTATGTGCTTTTTTATCTAACTAATTTAACGTAATAGTTTAAATTACGTAGCGGAGACCACATCGCTAACCGTTTGTTGTCTAATTGTTTGTTCACTACTTTAACAAATTAAATGATATCAATTTTGTCTTTTCAAAATGCACCCAAGATGATATGTATTTATATAGGGAAATTCTGGTAGGTATTGCAGTGTACAGTAAGTACAAGATATGATTATTTATTATACAACAATCAACGACAACACACGGACGTGAACTTACTGCACAGCACTGTACATATTTAATGAATAGTAATTAGGCAACACTTATTCTATCATTTTTTGCGCATTATGGTAATATTGTAGATTACAAACTTACAATATCGTATAGCCACTTAATAGCGGCGAACACGATTCACTTTCCCGGAACGTGCACTCGTATTGCTTTTGTATAGCGAACATTTTTTTAGCTCGAGGAAATTTCACTATAAAATTAGTTACATCATTATCATTAGCATACATACGGCTACTTAGTAAACCTCTTTTTGCTCCTACAATGACAGCAGCTATTCGTAACGCATAATCACTGTGTGATATGGTATGGCATTATACATGCATAACACTCACCGGCACGGAAACTTGGCCAAGTACAAATCGTATGACAAGTTCCTTTATTTTTTACTTAGCTCCACAAATTTTGGCGAAAAGTGATCGGGGTCTATCCAGTTCACGTTTCTGATCACTTTTTCTCACAATCAAAAGCTTTCTGAGTTGATGATGAAGCTTATGCAAAAAACACATTTACACAAAATTTTACACTAGAGTTAAATCGCTACGAATTTAAAATTGTCTTGTTCTTGATATCCTTGTTCGAATAATGCCACTGCTTTTGCTATCTGACTTGGTGACAAAGGCATTTTTATGGATCCTATAGGGCCTTCAGGTGTTTGTTAACCACAATAAGAACAAAAGTCTTTTGTCAAATCAAAACTTAAAAATTTCAGAGCACAATTAAAAACTTAGACTTTGTCGAATAAATGACACGATTTAAATATACCCAAAAACACAGAACTAAATGCACTTTTGATTGTGAGAAAAAGTGATCAGGAACGTGAATTGGATACACTCCAATCACATTTAGCCAAAATTTGTGGAGCTAAGAAAAAAATAGAGGAAGTTGTCATACGTTTTGTACTTGGCCAAGTTTTCGTGCCGATGAGTGTGGAAGGTAATTCGTTACTCCAAATTTCAAAGGCCATCGCCCACTTTACACAAAAACGAACACTTTACACAAAAAAAAAATATATATTTACGAATTATTTACACATACTTATAAGTGAAGATTATTCAAATAAACGCGATTTCTCTATTTAAACAGGAATAAATCTCTCCCCTTTTGAGCGACCAGACACAAATCTTGTAATTGTTAGCAAATTCTGCTGTATGTTAGTATTATTGATGTCTCTCTCAATTGTATCGTTGATTCAATATTTAAAACAGCCGCATTGCATAACCTATTCCTTATAAATGTATAGAAGTTAGAGGAGGCGAGCCGATCTGGCGCCAGTCACCCAGCCGCCATCGGATTTGGGTCACTGAGTTATCAAAATCAAAACTACCTACGTTTACTGGCAACACCCCAGAATATTTCAATAATAGCTTGTCCATTTGTTTTAATTTGTGTTGTATGCCTACTTTAAGACCACGGCGTAGACTACAGAATATTTTTTAAAACATTGCGGGTATTCCTGATTTGAATATTTGGTTCAAACCATACGGCTGGTTTTTTATATACAATAAGGGGCATGGGTTGTGAGACGTTCCAATGCTGCCTATGAAATTATTTTTCACCACATTTAACGCTGGGAATGTTTTTTACGATACCCAACATCAGATAAACCTGATCGCCTCCTCTTTCAAATAAGAAAAATGTATTTATTTACTTATAAATTAATGTACGCTGTAATCATACAATATAAGAATTGATACAGAAGCACTACTTATTTCACACTGAAATTTCTTCCAGCAGCTCTGCTACGGAAGACTTTGTATGACAAACTCAATACAAACCCAAAGCGAACCGTTCTGCTGGCCCAGATGGCGTACTTCTGGCACCGTTACACCACGTCTTCAACGTTTGCTGTAAGAACTCATATTATCCAGATATTTGACAGACATCTCGCCTAGTTCGTGTCCCTAAGAAACAGTCTAGTCATATATTCGATTTTAGACCTATTGCGGTATTATCAGTACTTGGTAAATTGTTCGAGTCGATTTTAGAATATCGTTTAAGACAACAAGTCGAGTACATCTTTGCGAGGTTCAGCGCGGTTTCGGGTCGGGTCGTTCCACTAGCACTAACCTGTTATCCTTCTGGACATTTAACAGAAACAGCAGATGATGGGGCGCAGGTCGATGCCACTTACTTTGATTTTTGCAAGACGTTCGATGTAGTTGATAACGATATATTTTTAGTAAGTTCGCATTGGTCGGCTGTACTCAGTCTCTGTTCAAGTTCTTCGCCAGTTACCTGAGAGATCAGCGACAGTAGTGCAGTACGAGGGACACTGCTCGGAGCCGTGCTACACTAACTCCGGCGTAAGTCAAGGAAGTTACTTGGGTCCTTTAGATTTTCGCATATTTATCAACGATTTACCAAATGTAAATGAAAATCTTTTATAAAGTTAAAAGTCATTCGGTAGGACTGATCCTCCAATATGGTATTGACAAATTATTTCATTGGTCCGACCTCAATAATTTATTTATTAATAATAAAAAATGTATAATTACTTTTACTCGGAAGTCTGTACCAATGTCTGTAAATTACCACCTAGGTAAGTGACCAGACCTATAAACATGTCTGAAGATCTAATATTCCGTACTCACTTCAGGATATTTGTAAACAAGCATTCAGAAGTTTGGGGTTTGTGCATTGTCAAGCACAACATTTTAAATCAGTATTTGTTATAGCAGGTGGTGCGGGTGACGTCCGTTAAGACCGTTATCCGCGTGGGGTCCTGAGTTCGATCCCCAGGTCGGGCCACGTTATTAAAGTGTTTCTTAGATTATTCTGAGCATGCATTACATTGTCCGGGATTGGAGTGTACCCGAAATGGCCATAGGCTTGCCACCTCAGTACCTTGGCTAATCGTGGGTGTTCTAGTATATCTTCTGGACTTACCATTTGTGGATGTACTACCACACCTCTGCCTGTCTCTTTGGGGATAACAAGCGTGAAGGTACTTTATTTGTTATAAAACTCCTATATAATGCTCTTTTGAGAAGCAAACTTTAAAATAATTGTATTATTTCTAGTCCATTTGAAACTAAATATATTGAAATGATTGAAAAAATTTAAAGAAAATTCATTCATTGGCCATATAGAATGTCGCTCCCCCTGGGGGTTGGTGGGTTATGACAGATTAGAAGCAAGGCGCAACATTGCACTTCTTCTTCATCTAATGAAAGTAATTCAAGGCAGTAAAAATGATAAAGGCCTACATGGTTACGTCTATGCTCGTCGTCGGAAGCTCTTCGCGATACAGTTCTACAGGCCGGCAAGCGCCGGACAGACGGATCTTACACAAAGTAATAACGATCTGGACATATTTCACAACTCGCCGCTCCAGATTGTAAAAAGTTTTAAGCCAATGTTAGAAAATAAGTAGTTAATTTTTATAAATGTATTGTTATTGTCAATTAGTGCGTCTTAAGTTATGTTTTTATGTCGCCTGTTGAGACGAATTAGACAAAGGTAATGTCTCTTCGGGTATGTACTTATACTAATAAATAAATAAATACTAGTGTGAACATTACCTTACTTACATCACCTTATTTCTGTTTTAAAATAACTTCTGTATGGATAATATGACAGTGTATAAATAGGCAATATAAAAACTTACACAATAAATACTTACATACACATTACATACAGTATAATGTTTCTAAATAATAAGTACGGAAGGTGGAAAGTCAAACATGACGTCATACTTATTTTTCCACCCCGTCTTGGGCTTGGTATGACGTATGCGATTACGTAAATATGTATTGAGTGATGTCCCACCCACCTCCCACCTCCCAGACATCTTGCACATCTAGTCTGAGAGCGAAGTCAATATCCATCACTGTATACCCAGCAATCGCAATATAATATCTAAATGAATGTAGTTCTTTGTTTTAATATTATGTACATTTATCAATCTTTTAATCAAATCAAAATATCAATTTAATAATATATA
Source organism: Eumaeus atala (assembly GCA_017140195.1). NCBI lineage: Eukaryota > Metazoa > Arthropoda > Insecta > Lepidoptera > Lycaenidae > Eumaeus > Eumaeus atala. The sequence goes on from JAFELO010001158.1 coordinate 494,874, forward strand.
GATATTAACATATTATCAATTTAATAATATTGCACACGATATCAAAATGATTCATACAGGAAACCAGAATATCATGTCATGCGATATTAGTACTTCTCCTAATACAACTTTATACAATACTATCTCGTGCCTGCGACTTCCATTACTGAAATGTTATGATGAGTTGTTCCATTTAAGCTTTTATAGAAATCCCTCGTAAATTTTTCCCTGTTATCTGCTATTTATTTAAATACGTGTGTATTTTTTCTGATACAATAAAAGCTGTGTAAATCAATCCTGCCGCTAAATTCTAAAACAAAGGCAAGGAGAAGCCACGTGACAAAATTAGAACGTATAATTAGCGTTAGCATGACCTTGAACCCGTGACCCCTCGCTTGTTTTTCTTTTACTCACTTAACAGATCATCAAGATCATAGCGTGCGGAGTGCCGACTATCTCACCTCGGAACGGTACGAGCTTCAACCGGTTTTTTCTCTAACAACTTAATGGCGCCTATGTCATAAGATAATATCAACTGTTAATTGATGTAGGTACTAGCACACAACACGACGTAAATCCGATCACGAGTTCGTAAGAGTTCGCATGTTCGTTTTTAGATCACAGAAATAAAAAGCGAATGCTTAAATTTACTCTCCGTAGCCATCCGTACATGATGTCCTCCGATGTAAGTTCCTCAGATACCAAACAACTGCCGAAAGTAAAACGTACTCTCAATAACAGCATTGCAGCCAATTCAGACCAACACGACCAATTTATTAGTTACTTACCTACTATATTCTGTGACGACAAAGGGAGCTCCTTCAACCGTTCCCTCACCACACCAGTGTATTATTTATTATACAGCTGTTACAATGTGTGCAGTATTGGAGAGTGCGAATACAGTTCGAGGAATTAATTAGATAAATAAGGGCAATGCATAATATGTTTTTGTTATGCGGATGCAACACTAAAGGTAAAGTTTTCTATACTCCTTGTCAGTAGTGCAGTAACGATATTAACCTTGTAACATACGTATTGTACGAAGCGGATTTTTGCTAGAATTATGTAATGTGTTATTATTAATGAGCGAGTGTTCAGCGAGCACACATTCCAGCTTAAATATTTATTAAACTGCTAGTCTAGACGGCTTCGGTGGAAGCCTCGTTGTAATGTCAATATTTGCCCTTCGTTATTGAACTCAATCGCATGGCGCCTAACAAGATTTCTACGTTAAGTATGTAACGAGAAACATGAGCTTATAAATAGCATGAAATAGTTGCCTAGGTTTAGGCAATTTAGGCCTTCTGTGTATCTAGGCTATATATTTCTCTTTTTTTTTATTCATGGTTGGCACCATTGGCACCAAAGCAAGAGTTTCGGTACAAGTATCTATCGACACGTATAATCATCCGCTATAATAGAGTATGGAAACATGTTGCCCTCCTTCATGATGCATCCCATCCCCAATGGGCCTGCCGTACTGACTCTCAGCATAGCTACCATTTCACGGACATTAACAAATTATGGACAAAGAGACTTCGCCATTCGATTTTTTTTTTAAATATGCAATGCTAGCAATAAATTTTGAATTGATCATATTCTTATTGAATAAACTGGAGACATGTGGAAAGTAGAGTGTGCAGAGAACTGCAGAGAGTAGAGTGTGTACGGGGTCCTTTGTTTAGTTGTTAACAGACGCCTCGGTCGTAGCTTGCGATCCATAACCAAGGCCAGTTTCACTCGGACAAATGCATTGTCAAGAAAATGTATGAGTATTTCGTTTCAACATTAAAACTTAGGGTTGATAAAATTACTGTACTTGTTCAATATACAGGGTTATCAGAAAATGTGGAATATTATTTGCGTCGGTCGAATTTCGTCAATGACTTTCTTGTGTTGGCGTAACACGCAAGGGAATCTACGAAGTGTGCACAGTTCCTGATTGGATAGTATCCAGCGGTGGTGCTACAAAATATTTCTTCAAAACTCTACTCTGAAAATATACTAGTTATGCCCTCGATAATCCCTCGTAATATATATTCCAGTATAACCACGATTAGTCGATTTTGAGATTTTTTTTTCACATTCACATACGGACAGACTGCTTTTGGGGACTTCCGTTTCACAAGAAGTTAAGATTTTAGGACGTAATGAGAGCTAAATTTAATCCAAATCAGTTCAGTACTTTCAGCGCGAAAGAATTCACACCTATAATGTAAGCATAATCTTACGAGTTGCGCCACGTTGTCGTTATAATAAAATGCCTATGTTAAAACTGTATTTTTTGCTTGAGTTAATTTGATAAGTAATATAATTAGTCTCCGAGTGCTAAGCAACACTACAGATGTGCACAAAAATCAGAGCACTTCCGCTTCGTGTGCTAGTAATAATATAATACCTACACACATCTACTTACGTAGATATGTTACAATCTTGTGAACGTCTTTAATTAAAATTTTAAATAGCTCCCATTTCGTTCTCATTTAAATTTTAAAACGTATATAGAGTTACAAAAATACAAACTTGTTTTGGGACAAATTGTCTTGTTGGAGTAGTAAATAATAGCAGCCCCCCGCGGTTACATCTGCATAGCCTACCTATTCCTATTCGACCCCCACAACGGCAAGGTGTACGTACTTCCTTGCCC
>JAFELO010001158.1:497540-524080 GCA_017140195.1 Eumaeus atala
AGAGCCACACACGCTTATTTATTCGGTTCCTTGTACGAGACACCGTTAATTAAGAACCTTTTTTTTTCAACAAATCATCAGAACAACAATCAAATCAACAATCTCGAAGGCTAGTCAGCCCTCTAAAGGACCAACTCCACCTCCACAGATGGGGTTGCCCAGCACTACAGGACAACCCCACCGATTTTGGGACAGTGCAATGGGGTGAGGTTCCCATCCTCGCTTCTTGCCCCGTCCGCAAAAGCGCAACCTCCTGTTGCTCTTAGGTCCCCTCTTCTTATAAGAGGGGTACCGGGAGCGATTCCTCCTCCTGATCTTTAAGCCCACTCTTCTTATAAGAAGGGTGTAAAGATCCCCCTCGGTTCAATTGGCTTCGCCTGGGTTCACCTCAGGCTACTAAGCCCCACCGCCACGACAAGGCTGAACCATGGTGGGGACCGTTAATTAAGAACCTGTGTAAACAATGTCAATTTTTTAAATTCATAATATGCCTAGAATCCGTCGCCAATGTTATAATATCCTGCTTCTCCAAAACTGGCTTAACGTACCGTCTTAAATAGCTTGATAGAGATTTGCTTTACGCTTCAACAAATTTAAGGCCAGGGGAAGCATTTCCATACCCCTAAAGGATAAGTGTTGTGGGATTTTTCTAAGAATTAATTTACTAGCAAGCTCTTAGTTACGAGATAACCACTATTAAACTCCAATTCTACAGTCTATAAATATTATATTAACGCGTACTGCACTCTGTTATACCGGTACGCGTTAAAACGTAATTGACATGGAAATTTTAACTCGTTTCACAATACCATTTCAAGTTATACTTAACAAGATCGAGCCTTGACAGTTCTACGGAATCATCCTCAAAATCCGGACTCAGCATCGCAATTCACTGAACCAGTTCTTGACAAAGACATCTTTGTCTCATCGTTTCCTCGGGATTGGCCTTGGCAACATTACAATGCATTTATGTTGCATATAGTAGTATAAATCACATGCATTTTACAAACTTAGATATTTTTATATAAAATTGTTTATAGTTATTGAATTTACTAAAATATATACTGGGTCAATTAATGGTTCAAGCCCTGTCGCGGCGGTAAGGCTCTGTATCCTGAGGTGATACGAGACACCTTGGGCATATCCAATTAAACCGAGGTGGTGGATGCTCTTTGTACCGGTCTTATAAGAGGGGACTAAAGAGAGGGCGGAGCCTCTCTTTGTACCTCTCTTATAAGAGGGGACAAAAGAGGTAATGAGGCGGCGCTATTGCGCACGGGGTAAAGGCCCAGGATGGGAACCTCACCCCATTGTACTGTCCCAATCTAGGGGGGGGGGGCTGTCCTGTAGTGCGGGGCAACCCTTCTGCGGAGGAGGCATCGGTCACTTAGGGGACTGACTAGCCGTCGAGGTGCCATGGTGATTTGTTGTTCCGGGGCATGCTACCAAAACAAGCGCTGATGGCACTCGCGGTGGTCATTGTGGTTATGCAGGAAAATTATTATTTATTTTATCCTTAACATTTAGAATTTAATAACGCTATTGACATCTAAAATATTAAACTATTCGCCGAAAAACTGGTAAGGTATCGCCCCCAGAACGCGTTTTAAATGTGGAAGATCTTTACTCCTACATTGCAATATGCATATATTATAATACAATATAAGTAAATATTTTATTTAAAAAAAACTATTTACCTATTTCATCAAGTTTGCGTTATAGTCGTTACAACTAGCAGCGCCACGCGGTTTCGCCACTATACTCCACTCGCAAAAACGTACCCTGCAGGGTGCAGCTTCGTATGGTTCCATCTCAGCGGATATCTGCACCCTTAGGGAACCAAAATACCTGCCAAATTTCAAGTTTGTAGGTGTTATAGTTCATGAGATTTCGTGGTTAATCCGTGAGTGTTATTTCTCTTTATATTTAAAAATATATTACCAAGTTTGTGTACTTGCTATTTTAAATCATTCCATAGAGGAAGCTAAGAAACCACATAGCCTACTTGTTAATAAAAACTACCGGCATGTTCCAGGTTCGTTATCTTTTTCCATTATCCGAGACTGCGACACGATTGGCAATGATACTCCCATCATGAAATGCCATTACTCCCGAGCCCCGACTAAATGCGCTCAACATTACGTTTTTTCACCATACGCTGTCCTAATGGAATTCTTTCAGAAGGAGTTTTTACGTCTGCATAGAATAGTATAGTATGCATGACTAAATATAATAAATGATATCTGAACTTTGCTACTTCTATAGTTTCGTAGATAAAGCTCTATATCATCAGAGAATTCTTTCGCATATGAGCACACTTACTTGTTTAAATTTAGCCTAAGCCAACTTTCTTCTGTATGAACGCACTTCATAAATTAAAATATGTAATTGAAAAGACTCATGTCTTACTTAAATGAACGTTATGCATTCTTCATCACATCCATTTCCAACGAATTTAAGAGAAAATGCGGACGGAGTAGTCGGGTATCTGGTCCTCGATTCTTCTGAAATGCGCGTTCTACTACTACTACTGTGCAGTCGCAACGTAGTCGGAGTTCAACAGAGGATTCGCCTCTGTCATACGACTTCTTTGTGGCTGTAGGCTAGTCTGGATAGCGTAATAATTGCCGCCGGTGTGGCACTGCTGCCAACTGATCTTGTGTAACCACAACCCCCTTCCTCTGTGTGGTTCTAGTTCGTGAGTTCGAGGGAGACCACTTGAGAGTACAGAATCCCCACACTGGTTCGCAACCCAACCCAGAACGATTGAAAAAACACAAAATATTTTAGTATTAAAAATAATAGCAGCACTAAATTTTTTTATTACAATTAAGACAACTCGTTTTTAATTTTCACTATAAAATATGTAATTTCCGTGTCTACATTTACATGCTTGAAACGCTCTGCTATTTGTGATACAGTCTGAAGAACGCGGCGTTCGCAGATACTTAGTAAAATTAACATTTGTTTGAAGTTTATATTTAGACATAACACTATGACGGTGTCGATGAATGCAACGAAATACATGTCTAACATCAATGGGATGAAATCGACAAGTTTGTTGGTTGTTGGAAATCTAAAAGTGCAACATGTAGGTTACATGTCTGGTACCAAGGAAATAAAATAGATTTTTTTTATTATTTACTCGGATCCGAAGCATTTCTTAGTGTTAAGGCATAACTATTGCCTTATCCGCTGTAGCTACACACTTTATCAGTTGCAACTTTATTTTGATCCGACTCTACAATTTTTTTCTCCGTAAACTACACGAATTGAGAGCAGTCCTGTATAGCCACATTTCCCACAAGATAGTCTGTTTACCTATGAAATATATAATGCATCATTTTGTAATTATTTGAGACCATGGCCACAGGCGGCGCAACAGCACTAACAATAGTGAAAGCTAATTGATTCAATGAATGGAACCAGGATAGTAATAATTGTTTGACTCGCAATAGTTCTAGGTATTTCGTGACCTAGGTTACACGAAACATGAATTATTTATTCTACATTCGTTACACGGACACAGTATTATTTTAATGTCGTTCTCTGAGAACTCAGTCATGTCACTCAACCAATTTTATTTCATTTACCTTATTCATCAATTTCCACTTTATTTGCATGTACCTTATAGAGAAAAGATTCTATGGTCCTGCCAGGGTTATCAGCGATCATACGTTAAAGGAATTTCGTTCATTTACGCAATTACTTACTAGTAAATAATACTTAGACCAAGAAATACACGAAGTGATGCCTATGTCGCGTTTTGTAAGTCTGGCACAGAATCTGCATGATCTGTGGTTTGGAGGTTGTCCGTAGTCACTCACAAAGACTCCCAATGCTAATTTTAATCATTGAAAAAATAAACTAATAGACAAATAAAATATTGTGTTAAAATAATGTGAAAAAGAACACGCCATGAGTACCTACAAAATCAATTACAGGGTATTTCCAGTTCCCGCCCCGTCCACAGTATTGAACTAGAACTTCGACGTGTATCGATTGCGACAGTCGACAAACGTTCTACGTAAAACGGCTAATGGGATTCCATCGATTCATCCGCCGTTCTGTTACCTAACCCCACGAACTTTTAATCTATGAAAGCTATCTTGCTATCCGTCTGCCCTATATGTTTTTGGGAGTGGACATTTGTCTTATAATTCTATTATAGATTATGTGTAATGTAAATGAAAGAGAGAAAACCCTAGGTAGGGTGCTTGTAGCGCACAGTCTTAAATGTACAATGCATATATAATATAATTATAGGAGTTATTGTTACTCCAGCCACAATGCCGAAAATACATTGAATAATCATTATTCATTATGTGCATAATGTACAGAAGAATGCCTTTGTGTTGAACATGCACTGGTAGAGTAGGTACCTTCGTTATACTTTAGACGAAGAGTCTTAAATGATTTACACTACTGTAAGAGCAGTACTTGCTTAGGTGCTCATCTAGTCCTATTGCCCTATAAATCATTCAAATCCAAAAACCAAGCTTAGCACTTAAATAAATAAATTCACTTTGAATACTATTTCCACAATTACTTAATTTCAGTTCATGTTTACGACCCTTTTTCGACTTATCGTCATCGGATAGACTGAAATTAAATAACTGTGGAAACAGTATGTACAGTGTTTATTTATTCAAGCGTTAACAAGAATTTCCATCAAGGAGTGACAATATATTCAATGAACTAAACCAAAATTAAGTATCTTCACGAACATTTCATGACCTTCATGACGAAGAAAATCACAAATGAAATGCATATGATTTCCAAACAATTAAAATGGACCGGCGCGGGAAAACAACAATTTGTTTCATTTCTGTTTAACTGTAATGACTAATGACTACGTCGTTGTGGAAATGTAAGATTAGGACGCCCGCCCCCGAAATGTAAGATTAGGACGCCCGCCCCCGAAATGTAAGATTAGGACGCCCGCCCCCGAAATGGGACCAATCCGCATGAAAGAGAGACCCATTTATCCTTCGAGTGATAAGCAGTCATCACTTATGACGGCAAATTTGACATTACACAGTGGAAACTGTGAAATAGTCGGCTAAAACAAAGTGTTTGAGCCATTTACGAAATCGACAAAGACCCCGACGACTGTGACACATGTCGTCGACACCTCGTCCGGCGGGTGCGATCTCAGCTCGGAAGTTTTCAAATTCTAAGTACGGAGTTAGGTAATTGAGGATATTAAATACGCGTGCTACACGCACGCATAGAAGACCACGAAAACTGCTCCGGTGCCTGATTTCCTATGCTTCTTGTCGGGCTGTCGTATCATTTCAATAAGAGAACGAGCAAATGTAGACAGCACTTGTAGAAGCACTCACACTTATTCACCACAACTAAATAACAAAAACTAGAAAAGGAGATGAATCTCTTTTTCCAGTTTCTACTTTTTTCTCTCATTATTGTGATAACGCTATTGGTGACCACAAAGTTAAGCACCCACTTGATGCTCTTCTTGAAAGTCAGGGAACGCCATCGATTTAGAACGGGATATCGGTAATATTGAAATTATTGCTGATATTTTAAACGCGAGGGTAAAAAATAATTTACAATCCATAATCATGGTACCTATTTTACACGGTGTCTGCGATAGATGAGGTTTAAAAAAGAAACAGGGAGTTTTTTACACATAGGGTTCTTCCCCAATGTTAATAGAAATCATCCTTTATTTTTTTCTCTAATGAGACAGCCCGCTGACAAAGGGCACTGTGGCCCACTGGGGATTTTAAACAAATCAAATCCAGTTAGTAAGAATACACAACCAAGTACGGGTTGAACTTGCAGGGGTTGCTTAGACTTGAGGGTTTCGTACTAACGGGGGGGTACGAAACCTAAATTTGCGAGACTAACACTGCGAGTGTTAGGCTCATTTAGTCTAGGTTTCATTTAGTTTCTATTATATATTTTTTTCTTATATCTGTATTGTATTATCTCATATCTCGCCGAATTTCGTGATTCAGTCAACAAGAAGTGCACTATATGTTTTGTACCAGTCTCGATAGGCGTATAGGCAATCGAACAATAAAGTGATTATATAGAAGTTAAATAAAAATAAATGGTTTCATAGGACGGAACATTGGAAAAGTTTAACCTTTTCGGAATATAACGAACGTCAACCCGCCTATCAACAGAATGAGACCGTGTTGATGAGCAAATTCTTTTTTTCACTTCATGCTCAAGGTTAATGAAATATCAAATATTGAATATGAATCGTACTCGTATGCAATATATTTTGGTTTCCCTAATTAATTCATTACAAACACTTAAATACATTTCACAAAAAAATTGTTATCATTTAACTATGTTGAGCACATTATAATAGTGTTAGTTAAATATAGTTATCTAGGATGGCAATGATTTTATCTAATTTTTAGATACAGCTATGTAGTATACTTTTCGCTGTTGAATCGAGTTTTTGTTTGTCATCTTCTTTCTAAAAAGCATATCTAAGACGAAAAACGACAATTGTTTCTTGTGATATTTACAAATTTTTAAGTTAAAAGTTAAAACAAGTAATGTGAACATATAGGTTTGGTTTTTATGTAGGCAATACTTAAAAGTAAGGAGCTGAAGAAACCCCAGATTTAAGCGAGGTCATATTCACACTAATTACATATAGCTACAATTTCATTTATAGGTAGGTTGGTACTTAGTAAAACAAAGAATTTTATATTACATTAATATATTTATTGTAATCTATGTAGTTGGATACGTGTAGTTGGTTTATCATTTCAAGATAAGGGTATAATTAATAGTAAAATCTATGATTAATTAGTACAGGCAGACCGCACATAGCAGCGAATCATAGTGGGTACTAACCTGCAATTCTTAAAACAGCCCTGTCTGCCGGATCCAGCTGTAGAATGGACAAAGGCTTGTCCTTCGCCCATTCTTTCAAGCTGAAGTCGTTTTCAAATTCCATATTTTTGTCATCCAAAACAAGCAATTTCGCGCGAACTCTCGCACATAATTGAATCAATCCCACAACACCACTAATGACAAATTACACTCATTTTGTATTCTACCAAAACTAATTGTTACACGTGAATTTAAAGTAAACAAACGTTATTCACATTGTAAAATGAAAATCAATAAACGCTACACAAAACTCACGGAAGATACGGCAGTGCGTATCTTTAGAATTTTTTTAACACCTATAATTCGCTACCAATAACAATTGTCAGTACGCAAACTTAAAGGCAATTAATGATATACATCAAGTAAATCCTAAACAACGGAGCGACTGCGACAATCAACTGGTTTTAGGTTATCCAAAACAACTAATGTCAGACACCGAACCGGCGGGCAGACATGATGCGACTGTCTAGTTCTTGGTAATACCGCATGTCGCTGCTATCGCTCAGCTGTTTCCGCGCACGCTCACCCACTTTGTAATTTATAATGCGCCTGAATTTAAAAGTTTACGTTAGAATAAAATGTTAATGAAAGTAGGTCTACCTTTTGATTTCGATGCATAGAGATAACATAGATAGAGAAGGAAAGCCTTCCTAAATCCTGTCTCGTGTCATTGATAATAGTGTCAGTGATTTAATTTTAAGGAATTAAACGGGAATTGTTAAAATGTTAGCACACCTGATTAATTCTAACTTATAGGGTATGGAATGTTCATGCACTTTAAAAACTAAATATTTATTTGTAAACCGACAGCGACAAAGCTTACAGTTTATTATTTAAAAAAAAGTGCTTGCATGTGCGTGTATGTGTGCTTATTTATAAACGCGTTAGAAGTTATACTTCTATGGCTTCACAAGATAAGAATCTTTTCAAAATTTTTATCTTTCGCCTTATTCTGCTACTATATATTATAATCAACTGACTATAGCTAACTTTTGGGTACAGTTTTTACTACAGTAAAATCTACTCCTATATATTTTCCTATCCTATCGCCAAAGGAAATACAACTTTAAAAAAATGTTGAGTGAACCTATAGCTGTTTATAAGTCGCAGCGTAGAAGTTGAGCTTTTAACCTCGAAATCAGAATGCGCAATAAGCTTAGATTATTTAATACATATATACTGCCTTAGTCACGCATTTAACTCTGAAACTCAGGAAGTGTAGCATGGGGCATAGCCATTGAGATAATATACTCGTCATGTCTTCGCACTCTTCCCGTTGCCGGGTCGAGGGGGTCCAGACCGGAGCTTAGCTCCCTACTGGAGATGTGTTGTTCGAGCCTCGTCAATACGAGGCTGTGGTTGATGCGAGGTCATGTTGACCTCTGAGTGCTTATGCACATATGTTTATGTGCCTGGGCTATTGGTATCTTTGTACGATCGGCGTCTATCCATATGTCGGGGCACTCTCACAGGTTGAGTTGCTATGCTACACGGGCTAGTTGTCGTGCTACACCAATAAGGAACAATATAATAACTAAAGTAACCGTTTAAGTTAAAAGAGACACTACAGCAAATATCATTCTCATATACAAGCATAATAGTACTCTCTCTCTCTCTCTCTCTCTCTCAATCTCTCTCTCTTTTCATTGTGTTGTCTCTGCACAATGCGCCTGCGAAATTAGATAAACAGAGATAGTACTGCTTTCACATTTTTCTCCACTATTCACCAAGACAGCTAATCGTCGTCATAAATACATATAGCATTCCTTCACTATCTATATTATCTTATATACACTTCTCCCTCTCGCTGGACGCTGCAGACGGACATCGCCGACATCGCACGGGCGGTACCGAGTGGGACGTGACAACCCCGTTGCCACGCTCCCGCAAGGATACGGCCCGCCGCATCTCCCGTGACACCAACTTCACGGCCAGGACCCATCTATTTCTTTTTCTTTCTTTTCTTCTGTTTGTCGCGTCTGACCTTTGATCTTTGCTTTTCCACCAATACACCGTACCGCAAACACAGCGTGCGACTCGGTGCCTGTCCATAGGGCCATCACAGGAGTGGAAACATACACGTTTCCCAGTTCGCTCTGGGACCTGTGAGAGTGCCCCTACAAATGGATAGACGCCGATCGCACAAAGATACCAATATCCCAGGCACATAAACATATGTGCAAACGCACCCAGAGGTCAACACGACCTCGCATCGACCACAGCCTCGTATTGACGAGGCTCGAACAAACACATCTCCAGTAGGGAGCTAAGCTCCGGTCTGGACCCCCCTCGACCCGGCAACGGGAAGAGTGCGAAGACATGACGAGTAGTTTTAGGTTGACCTTACTTCTCTATCTATAATATTCTATGCGAGCTATGATTGAGTCTACAATACAAAAAAGCTTAATTTTACTTAATACTAGCTGCGTGTCGTGGTTCCTACCACCGTACGTATTTTTCTCCGCTCCTATTGATTCATGTATAAGACATAATAAAATTATAAATATGGCTCCACAAGGAAGTTTCGTTAATTGTGGTATCTAACTGTATATTATAATATTTTGTTCAAATCAGAATTTTAGGAGAATAGCAAATTGAATCATCAAAACAATATCTTCAGATTTACTAGTATTAATAAAGATTTCCTAGTTTTAATATGTGGAATACACATTCTACTTTCTGTATAGCTATTGAATAATTGTCCCACATATTAGAAGTTTGGTACTAGGGTTTTATTATTTGTACACATAAGTTATTGCCATAACTGTCGAATTCAGTTTTTGTTAATGTTTCATACAAATTTCAAAGGATTTCCTAAAATAAAGGTTGATGTTAATGTCTAGCAGCACTTGCGGTAACCACGGAAACGAAAAATTTAACCGTCAACAAAATGTCACATTTCTTGTTTACTATCTGTTTACTTAAAATTTAAATGTCAACTTTTTGTGTAAGAAATAGAAGTAACGTTAAGTTATTAAGTGGCTTTTCTATACGCGGTATAACATTTGACAATTCGCAAGTATTCATTGTATAAGGAAAATACATTGAATATCGAAAGATAAAAATTAAAATTTGGTTGTTCCCCAAACCTAGCAAAAATTAGTAATGACGTCCTACATTTTCAGTTTTATCAATACGATATGTACCAGTGACCTACATATTTGTCTTTTGTACTAGTCGTGTTGTAAATATATTTACCTAGAGACAAATATATACAAGTGTTAAAATATATCGAAATGTTACCTAGCCACCACTATGGATATTGAAAATGGATAGAACACCAGCATTTATGGTTTGTTAAATTACTTTATTTTGTATTATGTTGAAGAGTTATCATTAAAGTGGCTCTAAATTGTAGATGTTATAAATGCATGTAAGTTATGGTACATACCATGTGATAATTGTTTTATGGTGATTATGAAATTGGTAAGAAAGTAAAATTTTTAATTAATAATAATGAAAACCCAGTAATAGACCGATATTAAATTATAAAAATACAGGACTTTTATATATTTTATTAAGAGAGACTGAAAGTACACAAGTTACAAATTACAATGTACCTACACAAGTCTGAAAGCTCAAAAAAGAAAAGTTCTTGGAGGTGATATGTTAAAGAAACTAATTAGGAATCACATGAGGAGGTTCCGAAAAATCAATTTCTACAGTAAACCAAATGATCCTAGTGGTAGTAGGGAGGTCTTTTCATTCTAGTAATTACTCGGCTTTCAGAAAAACCTTGCTCAAAACAATAAAAATGAAATTAACAGTTATTACTTCAGCAGGACAAACCAGACATAGAAAAGTATACTTTTGCGGGCAACTTTACACCAACTACTAAGCAATTTGATATTAATCCTCTACAAAAAAGGTATAGCATGCGTCAAAATATATTGGATACTGTGCTAAGAGAAACCAAGTCCAGAATGTTTGAGAGTCATACTGATGTAAACCTACTCTATGAAGATCCTAAGGATGTGATTGGTTAGAATTTATTTCTGTTATTTGTTTATATTTTTAGACACTGTCCGCTTTGGTGCTACTGTACTTTGGTATTTAGAATGCCACCTTTGGTGAGTTGCCCTGGAACAACAATTAATCAAAGCACCTCCACAGCAGTCAGTAGGCTAAAGGACAACTTCATCCTCCATTGCAGGGCTGCCCTGCACCACAGAACAACCCCACCAAATTTGGGACTGTGAAATGGGGCGAGGGTCCAATCCGCACCCATTGTCCTTTGCACAAATGGGCCTCCTCCTGTGTTGCTTTTTGTCCACCTTTCTTATAAGTCTCTTCCTATTCCTATTCTCTTCTTACAGAAGGAGGGGACTAAAGAGAAGGAGGAAGAGGCACTCCTTGTACCCTTACACCCTTTGATTCAATTGGCTTCGCCTGGGTTCACCCTAAACTACTGAGCCCCACTGACACAACAAGGTTTGAACCATGGTGGGGATGCCACACAGACCATGTGGTATGTCCACAGATGTGGAACGGTGGTGATTTCGAATTCTGCCTAAGTCATGGACGTTAGATATATACTATATTAAGTATATATTATATATCTAACATCCATGACCTATATATATATATATATATATATATAATTTGTCCATTTTTTTATTTATTGATGAAAATGGGATGGATCTTTAGTGTTTTATTTCACCCATTAATAACAGGCACAACCTTACATATACCTACAGGCAGACAGACGTCGCATCAGACAGTTTTTGGGGGCTTTGTTTTATGTTTGTTTGAATATGTGTAGATATTAAATATATTGACTGTGGTTAAACTAACATAATCCATGATTATTATTATTATTATATTAAATTCAAATTACCCTGAGTTTTGATATTAATGTCCTAAATTGTTTTCTAGGTGACAAACCAATTAAGCCACCCAGAAAGAGAAATGTACAAGGAATTGCTGTCATTTCACCTAGAAGTAAAGACAGTAGATCAAAACTTAAGGAACAGAAAAAAAAGTTAACAAAGAAATATGAGGGGCTTGTAGTAGCCTTGATGGATAAATGTGAAGAAAATATCATGATGGTTTGTATTTGGGAATCTCATGAACTTTATATTTTTAGCATCTAACAGTTATACTTAAGTCTGGTAAGCACCTCGTAAATAAAAAGCGAACTCTATGTAATGCAGTGTTCCATGAAGTGATTTGTTATAGCAACCAATTCATACATTTCTATGACCAAACTGAAGACATACATTTTATGTGTAAATTGGATAGAACTGTTTCATCAACAACATTGGCTTATTATGATCAGTAATTGTTAACTCTTTCTAAAATTTGTTAGTTGTATATAAAGCAAGTATGAGGTCCTAACATGTGAAATTGGCGGTTTGTATGGGAGGAACAGAAATCGTTTTTTTTTTTAATACAATATACTTAATTAATCAAAGTATGAACCATTGTTTTCTATGCAGTTTTGCCATCTCATAGATAGTTCGTTGACCCCTTTACTAAAAAAACCAGGCGGACGGGAATCAATAAAATCTTTGAAGGTGATTTGGACTGCCCCATCGGAGTTGAATCTTTTCCCTTGCAAGAAGTTATTCAAATTTTGAAAAAAATGGTATTCTGTTGGAGCAACTGGGGAGTACATAGGATGTCTTAGACTTTCCAATTGAAGTTCTTCTAATTTGGTAGCCGTCTGTTGCGCAGTATGTTGTTCTAGCACTGTCGTGAAGTAGCAGTGGCGTGGAGCGATTGTCCAGCTTGTTGAGCTGCTAGCTTTTCCATCATGGTTTACAATTGCTGACAATAGACATCATCCGTAATAGTCTGGCCAGATTTGAAAAACTGTAATTTACTATACCGGCACTAGTCCACCGAACGCTTAACATTTGGGGTTAATTTTCGCTTGGGGCAGAATTTGGTTGGCTGACCAGGATCCAACCTGGGGCGCGCTAATCGCTTTCGGTTATCGTGAAGGATCTATTTTTCATCACAGGTAATGATTTGGTTCAATATACCTTTATTATTGTGCCAGTTAAGTAATGTAACGCAGCAGTCGACGCGCGTTTTCTGGTTTGCTTCAGCCAGTTCGTGACCCGCCTTTCAGGCCTTTTAATCTTCCCAATTTGCTCCAAGTGAATTAAAACAGTTTTATCAACGTTACTCGTAAATAATTCGATATTTTATGGTTTCCCTTTTGTAAAATGAGTGTCGGAAACAGAAAAAAAAGAAGAAAAAAAAAAACAAATGAATGATGGTCATCGAGGCACAAAGAGGAGAAATTCGTGATTAAAGTGGCCAGTTTGTAAAACGGCAATTTCGTATGTAAGGATATACTATTTCACTGACTACATCTAGGTAAAGAATGGATTATAGTATGTGATTTGTCGATTATTTATCAACCCAAGGAAGTCATGTTCTATCTAGGTTGAAGCCTATGATTTTTGGGAGTGGACTGTTATGTTAGAGCAGGCCTTCAAGTTCTTTTAGGGGGAGGGTTATTGTAGAAACCGTAAACATCCAAGGTGTGTTCTTTGTGAATTGCTGGGTTTCTTTTCTATCTGTGCTTCAAATTCTTACTCCCATCGATCCATAGCATGGCATGTGCGGAAAGTGTGCGACGAAATCAAGCGTCACTTATACACTCCAGACTGCTACTGAATATTTTTGAAGACTATAAAACCTGAGTCAGCATGCTCTATGGTGCGGCTAAAGAGACAGATGGACAGAAGAACTTAGTGTTTTTATCAATGACAATTTATTAAGTATAGTGTAAACAACTATTGTATATAAGTATTTACAGGCCTATTGTGTCACGACTTTTTTAGTTTACTATAATAAAAGCCATGAGTATTGATATTACTGGTCTAGTCCATTAAATTGGTCCAATGTGATTTGAAAAACTTTACAAGTCTTATTAGGTTTTAAATGCCAAATAATTGCATTAAATATAATAATTTAATGAAGTGTTTTGCTGTTCAATCCGTAATTGCTCATTAAAAATTTCAGGCGACACGTTAATGTCTCCATGTATGGTTTACATTTCTGGTGCAAAATTATGAGACTAAGTTTTGTATTGGGCACCATGCTACTGGATGCAAGTAGTTTGTGACTCTGTTGTGGCGCCCTTTAGGGTATGCCTAAGCCTAACAATTGTTGTCTTCTTGCTGTGCGTGTTGCTGGAAACCGACACGAAACATAGAAGCACCACTGTACGGGTCAAAACGCGTGCCCCAATGTTGCTAGGTTACTACTAATGTTATCAAACGAAAAGTACACGCTTCATCGTCTAGATGGCGTGATAGCCCAGTGCGTATGCACGGTCCCTATTATATTTTATGAGAGATGCCATTGCATCCTACTCAGCAAAATTGAATATAGACCTGTCGAACTGTACCTCGATTAAGTACAGGACATCATTTTGTAAGAGGTAGTGCCATGCTGCATAGAAGGAGGTAGTGCCGTGCGTGGTGCATGACACTACATCCTCCTAGGCAACAGAATTGGCCCGACACGACCGTCGAAGTACCTCTCGCTCACTTGATACCGGGCTTAAATTGACAATGAAGTGTCGCTTTTTGGGCGGTTTGTGTATAGCCGGTGGCCCATTGGAGGGGGGGGGGGTTGGGGTAGGAGCGCAACGCATCTGCGTAACAATCATGCGAATGTACGTCGGTAGTCATCATAAGGCTCCGATTTCTCCTTTCGTTTGCACCCTTACGCTATATAAAAAATCGGTAATGTAATGCGAGTGCTGTAGTGTTTGAGGCGATTATTGGGAGAGATCATTGAAGTGCTATGATAAAGGGTGACGCTACTTGGAGTTTCTCCCGACGTATTCACTGAAATGTATGTGATACAACTGCTCGTTTGCATATTAGAAAACAACTACTTTGTACAGCAGTGCTACAAAATCAAACTAATTATACATAACATAATGTTATCGTTTCATTACCTTTAGATTTCAGAAAAAGAATCTCAAATAGTAAAACTTAAAGATAAACTCAAAACTGTCTTGGAATATAATAGATTGTTTTCCGAGGACAATGATCGACTTAAAATTGATTATTCAACATTAGTCAATTACGTGGAAGAATGTAAAGGTATCATTAAAGAAGAGAGAGACAGAAACATTGAGTTGGAGAAGAAAACTAGCGCTTTAGAAGAAAAGCTGAAACAATATGAAATACCTGATAAAGGTAGGACTTCTAGGCTAGAAAGTGGAAATTTAGAACGATGAATTATAGAGTGAAGTTCCGCAGTGACCCGGAGTGCAATTTGGCGTCTCAAAGGGACCTTCATTACCAATTTTGCATTGAAGTACGCAAACTGGAATCCAACCAATAGCTCCAGCGATGTCTGCATTCATTAGCTTTACTTTTCTTTTTAGTCCAATGACTAAATAAATTTTACGACGATACGTTTCAGAACCGTCCTTGATACCTCTGGTGGAAGTGTGCATTACTTGCAGTAGTCGACAAATAGTGCTTAACCAAGCCCGAGAAAGTAACTTGCGCCTACAGAAAGATATGCAAGCCATGAAGGATGTTTTGTACAGGTATGTTGTAGGTAAAATATTTATAAAATCTTGATTCTGACTAGATATGATAGAATATCTCACAAATCATCTTGTTTTCCCTTCCATCATGATTGAGTGTAAACTTGGCAATTGGCTGATGGTTGAGTTCCGTATTATAATTACAACACATTTTGACTATACGAAAGTAAAGTGCCTTAGAAGGCGCTAGCAAGGCGGAACCTTAATAAGAACGCTTGCGCTCGCTCTGTCTAACATGATTTCTTCAGATATTGTTTATATTTACATCATTTTAATTTTTTAATTTTAATACATAACACATAGGTACATGTTTACTTATAATGTTTATGTTTGTAACCAATTCTAGGTTGAATGTGCAGCTATCCAGATATCAAGAGAAAATACGCAGTAACGTACAGAACATAGCAGACGCTAAACAACTCAAGCCGGGGAGTTACGACGTAGACTCCCTTCTCACAGTCAACCTGAGGCAATATCCTGGTGAGTTGGACTCCACCATCTTAAGGAGTCGCTGTTGCGAATTGTGAAAACTAACGATTTTTTATATTACAAGAGGACAAACGAGTAGTCAAAGCCCTTTTTGATGCTTACTGGCGCCCATAAACATCCACAGATCTGTCATGCAAATGTGTGTTGCCTTCCTCTCCCACCTCCAGTAGGTTTCTATAACAGTTTTGATTGTGCTCTCAGATAAAATCTATTAAACGTAAAATGATGTTATAATCGGCTAATTCTTTGTAATGTGTATAGTCATGCTGCGTTGCAGCAGAATTGGGCTGGCCTGACCGCTTCTTCTTGCTCACATGATAACGCCAGAAAGTAACAGCTTTGCTGCTGCGATTACTGCGCTTCGTGCGTATCAGGTGGCCCATTAAATTACGAAGAGAGGAGCAGAGCAACACGTCTGCATGACAATTATGTGGATGTCTAGGGGCATCGGCGCAAAGGTTCTGACTACTTGTTTGCTGTCCAATAAAAAAGAATGAGATGATAAGACACCATCTAGTGAACTGGCTACTGTCTCAGCTTATGCTAAGAATGGAAATTCTACGGGACAAGAATGATAAAGAACCGTCATTATTAACTTACCCTAATCCTTTACCTTCAACAAATTAACACCAATCACTTCGATATTAAACTGTTTGCTTGAGTTCATTGTCTAGATTAGAGATTTGTAACGTCATTCATTTATTTGTCTATTCCGACATCATCATCATCAGGTCTTCTGGTGTAAACGCCTCGATCAATTTACACCAGGAAGAGCGATCTCCTGGCACTCGCGTCCACCCCCGACAGGCCGTCGGCCGGGTCAGATCGCTGACACCGGCTTGACCTTTGTCCTTGCTATATTATACGTTTACAGACGTCGATGTCAGTAAAAAGTCTGATGCTGATGAGGGGCGGCCGGAAAAGTTCGTGGACCTGTCCGGCCTACTGAGCGCTCAAGCACTTGGTATGTTCTGCTTAATTATATGTTCATATGTTTTTTTAGCATAAGGGGAATTACCCCGCGTGGGTTGTTATGTTATAAATTTAGTAAGTAGTTCAAAGCAATTCAGAGCAAGTCTTAACTTTCACGACACGATTAGAAACACTAACTGGTGCTTAATCAAGATAAATAAAGAGATAATTTAGTTTAGGGTGAACATGATGTAAATATAATGTACCTACGGATGATTTTTATTCACCAGTTTAAATTGATATAATACGACCTTTTTAGCACCGCTTTTCGACGCGTACCAAGAAAACTTACAAGAGAAGGACAACCTCATATTGGATTATGAGAAACAGTTTGAAGACGTGAATAAGAAATCTAAGCTAATTGTAACTGAGAACAAAGCGCTGAGCGAAAAAATTAGCGCTATAGAAGGAGAGTTGAATAAAGTGAGACAAAATTATAAGAATTTGTCAGTGGAGAAGGAGACGGGAGATATAGAACGAGCTACCTCGCTGGAGAGAGCGGAGAGAGCTGAAGCGAAGCTGAAAGAAGTTTACGAACTGTATGAAGACAAAAGTATGTAACAACAACGACGACAACAAATCTTCACGCCAACTCCTTAATGGGGTGGCAGAGGAACATATTGCCATACATCACGGCCGTTCCATACCTGCCTTGGCTCCTCCACATTCACTACTCTCTTCATACAAACACGCCTGTTGCGAAGACTCCGAACACTACCTTCGGACAGTACCCGACCAATTTGATCGTGGTATGTTAGTCTGGGTCTTCCCCGGTACCTACATCCTTCCACATTCGCATTGTATATCTGCTTTGTTACCTTCCATATGCCATTCTTTGTACATGCCCGAATCAACGGAGCATATCCCTGCTCAATTTTAAAGTATGTATATCATATATAATAATAATAAAATCCTTTAGTCAGATATAGTTATAAATTAGATATCCTATAACATCAGTATAAAAATCAGTAGCCTAAAAATGAACATGAATGTAATTAATTTTTGAATTCTTTTTTTTGGAAAACAATAATGATTGTGTGCAGGGGCATTTATTTATTATTGATACTTTAATGTCGTACCCTCTAAAGAGCTCTATACGTATAGACAAAGTCGTTAGTAAACTACACCTGATGCTGTGACTTTTGTTATGTGCCTACATGTTGTTCGTCTGACCTGACGTCGAGACCTGAATGTGTGCAAATATGTTTTGTTTTTCTCTATGGTAACCAAATTGATAAGATTAATTTCCCATCTGAAGTATCAGCCATGCTCCGCGACTACGAGACGGTACATCGCGAATACTTTTCGGTGAAGCACGCTCTGGAAGCTTCCACCGGCCGCCTCGCCGCGCTCGACGCGCTGCGCTCGCGCACCGTACCCGCTGACCTGCACGAGCGACGGTTGGACCACTGCAAGCGGTGCGTAACGTAACTCTTGACGCTAGGGGCGAACACTGATTTCTATAGATGGATAGATGAATCCACTTACACCAAATGAACAATCGGAAACTCCTTAGTTTAGTTATTTATTGACCCATCGACTAAAATGGAGCATGCTCGTGCATCATTGATCCTATAGATGCTCTTGACGAAACGATATCGTTAAATTTATTTCTTCCTCCTAGTATTAGCCATTAAATTTATTTCTTCCTCCTAGTACTAGCCATAGTTATTGCCAACTGATACTTGAAGTTCAAAAGAACTTAGCAGGCGTGCAACAATTTTTACATGTACATGGTACATCAGATTTTTTTTCTAAGGTTGTTTAATAATCTCATATAATCCAATAATACCCATTGTAGCACTTTCCATTAACACAGGTTCCATTGTATTCACCGCTGTATTAGGGCCGCTTTATGACCACACCACTGCATAACAGATCGATCGTCTTATCGTTCATCAAAAGGTAGACCATATTAACTAATAGTCGGATAAATCTGATGACGGTGTTAACAATATGATAATTTTTTACAGCATAAGATGCCCATAGACTCTGCATGATTGTAGAAATCGTGGTGAAGAGGCAAAGAGGATAAGTCTTCACCTCTTCCCTCTGGAAAACGAAAGCCGGAATTTCATAAATCACACGAAACGCGACAGCATAACTGTCAATTTAAGACGGGACCATGCGATCGAGAAGTACCCACCCTTGTCCAGAAGGACCAATTCGGCTGCATGCATCTTCGTAGTGCCAAGCTGCAATGCAGCCGAATGCTGCAACTTACAACAAAGGAAAAATGAAATCTTATTATATTTACTACCAACATGTTGCAGACTTTTGGAGGAATTGAAACATCAATATAATTTAGAAACGGAACGTAAGACGGAGCAGATGAAAAAAATCGAAGAAGATTACAGGCTTACAGAGGAAAAGTATAGCAAAATGTGTCAAGTGCACGAAGCTTTGAAAGAGGAATTGCATGCCGCGCTAAAGAACGTCAAGTACGACTTATCAATTTGTCTAGCAGTCTTAGGCATAGCAAACAACTTGTCTTTATTTCCTGCTTTTATTAATTAGTTATATGCTTTTATTTGGGGGCCATTAGGAGCTTCACTGACTATATACCGTAATTTGTATGCAGCTGAATTAGGCCGGCCCCCATCTCATAGCAGCACGGTTTAAAAATAGATTAACCCAGGAGGGTACCAGTTAACG
This sequence comes from Eumaeus atala, assembly GCA_017140195.1. Lineage (NCBI taxonomy): Eukaryota > Metazoa > Arthropoda > Insecta > Lepidoptera > Lycaenidae > Eumaeus > Eumaeus atala. The sequence goes on from JAFELO010001158.1 coordinate 517,066, forward strand.
TAGAAGCTGGAGAATCCCACCCTGGCCACCACTCAGGACCTGAACCTGAATGCATAAGCTGCCCCACGTATTCTGGGGGGGGGGGTGCCGTCAGATATGTGTTCTGTGAACATTTTACTGGGGGCAAACGAAAGAAAAAGTCTAAAGCTCCCCCTGCTAGTGTAATTGTTGGTTTTTCAACATCAGGGGGTTGCACTCTAATCTCGACGCTGTCCACCACCACCTTGAGCCGGCTTTATTCCTTCTGACGGAAACGCAGATTTCCTCTCCAGTTGATTCATGTGTGTTTCCATCGGAGAAGATGTCTATGATGCTATCGTCGCCTCTTCAATCTTGAAGACAATGATCTATCCATCCTTTGGCTGCGTGTAGATAGCGATGACCACCCCCGCGTGTATGCGTGCCTATCATACACAGATCCTGTAACGGAAATACTGGAATAGACAGACACCTTGAGCACATAAAAATGGGTACAGATTCTGTGCTGAAACAGATTCCATCCGCAGTGATCGTGCTACTTCGTGATGTTAACGTCTATCACGCCTTTGTTCTCGTAATACCGATAACGCGGAAAGATCTTTTCATGACTGCTTTGGCATATGGTTTGACACTATTGGTATCATCGCCCACGCGAATCCCAGACGTGGAAGACCATATTCCCTCCCTGTTGGACTTCTGTTGACCTCCCATCCGGACAGTTTTCGTCAATTGTCCTTTACACTCGTCGGATCAGGTACTCCGTATCAGGCAGTGGGCCTGATACGGAGTACAGTGCCGATTAGTCGTAGAACACGGCCGCATTTTGTAGGCTGTCGTCGCGTCTGGCACTCTAGGTCAGCAGATAGGGATGGGATGCGGTCAATCTAGGCATCATGCTCATGGAGGCGGATTTGCTTCTCGCTGGATAAAACTGAAGACTTCATTCCGTTCTCTGTGCCAGCTTGCAGGAGCGTCCAAAGTCGCAACGTTGGACGCTCCTGCAACTTCGCCATAAACAGGTGTGTTAAGCAGGAGCCGTGCATTCCGGTCCCTCCGCAAGGCTGTTTCAGGAAACTTGGTTTAGCCATCCCTCCCCTCTTTGCACCGGACTGATGAACCGGTCCATGCCACAAAAGGGAAAGCCGAACTTCGGGGCTCTCTTATTGCGTTGAACTCCTTTTTGGATGATCAGGGAACTCCGCCGCCTACTATCCCATGGTGTGGTTACTCGATACCGGATATTATGTGTCGTGCGTTAAGCACTTCTTTCCCTTGACATTCATGAGTCGAGTGGGCCTGATGAAATCGCTCCGTTTGTGCTCCGAAAATATGCTCCGATATTGACGCGCTCCGGTTTCTCCTACACTGTTGGCGTGTTCCCCAGCTCTTGGAAGACAGTTTAAGTGCACCGATCCCTAGAAAAATTGACCGCTCCGACCCATCCAACTACCGACCATTTGCGATAACCCCTTTGTTTTCCAATGTTATGGAATCCATTATAAATTATTCATACGGACTTCCCGGGAAATTGTGCGATTGGATCACTAGCTTCTTGACAAATCGCAGTATAAAGGTCGTGGTTGACGGCTTATGCTCCGCCCTTAAATTTGTCAACTCTGGTTTTCCCTAAGGCTGTATTCTGTCTCCTACGCTGTTTCTTCTGAATATAAATGACATGCTGTAAACTAGTGGCCTTCATTGTTGTGCAGATGATAGAACTGGGGATGTTTTATACATTGGCCGTACCAGTATTTCACGGGGACACGTCAACGAGTATCCGAACAAGCTTGTGTCTCAAGTCGAGGATTTGTGATCAAAAGTCTCAGAATGGGGCCGGCAAAATTTTGCTCAATTTAACCTCCATAAGGCACAATTTTGCGCGTTTACCGCTAAAAACACCTCGTTTTCAAAAGATATGTCTATCTGGTAACGTTCAGTTCCGCGGTCATTTGGAAACGAAAGCTAACTTAGCCTCAAAGAAGCTGGGCGTGCTCAATAGCGCGAATCAGTGTAGTACTTCAATCCAGACCATCGTCTGCAACTTTACAAATCGCAGGCAGCAAATATCGTCTCGTTTCATTTCACCGCAAACAAAGTAGAGCGTCTCGTATTGTTGACGACCAAGTTATTTCCGGACAGCTTGATTCTTTGGTCCTACGAAGGGATATCGGTTCGCTGTGCGTCTTTTACCGTGTTTGGCTTAATACCAGCAGCAGAATTCCATCTTAGGACATCGCGACTGCACCCCTAAGTTCCACCCCCATCACCTTGATGTCGGCTAATCCACAACAGTGTGGTTTAAATGCCACTTCTTACCGCTCACAACTGCACTGTGGAACCAGCGGCCTCCGTCGTTATCTCCGAACCTTTGCGACTTAGAGGTCTTCAAGAAAAGAGTACCTATTCCTTAAAGGCCGGCAAAGCGTCTGTAAGACGCCTAGTCTTGCAGACGTCTATGGGCGACGGCAGTCACTACCCATCTTCTCGTTTTCCCCCTGTCTCATAAAACAAAGAAGAATATCTTAAAGGGCCTCAGCAATCACCAGCCATGGTCACTTGAGATAGACGATATAGACGAGTGACCGATGAACCACGAACATACACTACATATTTCTACGGTATACATTTGTTTATATAACTTTCCTGTGTAAGATATTCCAATTCATATGTAAGATAATGGATAGATCATGACTACTTGTAGACTGTACCGCAAGGCGGCGGTAGTGTTCCGCCAGCGTGCGCGCGCTGCATCCGCGCGAGCAAACCGAGCGCGCCGCAGCAAGCGTCTGCAGAACTCAGAGCCGCTGCGGAAAGCGCTCGAAGCGCTTGAACGTATCAAGGGCGAGATCAAGGTATATAATAGGTTTTTTCATTGAAAAGAAAAATATATATGGGTTTAAGTGCTTTATAAATAAAATAAAATAAAATTAAAGTTAAATATCTTGTGATGGCTTGATGATCATGCAAGCTTGTCACCATGGTGTGTGTACTCATACATTATTTTTTAAATTTACATTTCTTAGTTCACATGAAAAGGCACTTAGAACAATGTATTTCTTAAGTTTAAAAACATAAAAAAAATTATCACCATTGATGCCGCCCGTTAGCATAGAGCAGTAAAAAAAACTATCCAATGAGGTCCTAAAAGACATACCAAATAAAAGTTTTCGAATTGTTACCCACTGATTATTCTTGACATCAGCAGCATCTAAATGCATACTGACATATAGTAGCTGGTCGAACGTTTTTAATGAGTTCTGTCTCACTTGCTAGTTGGTGAAGTCTCGAGCGCACATGTCACTAGAGGAGTTAGAGCGACGCATAGTGGAGCAACAGCGTCGTGCGGCGCACGCGCAGGACGAGTACCGGCGCGAGCTAGAGCGCGCGTCGCTAGTGCTGCAACACAAGGAGCACATCATACAGAGCCTGCTCGACAAGGTGGCGGACGTGGAGGAGGTGAGGTGAGACAGCGAAGCATTCACTCACATTACACATATGGGAGCAGCAGCGTACGCACCCACAAAACGTGAAGGTACCAGCGCGGCCTGGGACGGGCGGCGCTGCGGATGACGACAATGTACCTGTGACAATTTTACATGAAAATGTTTTTGGGTGGGTTACGCTCTCTGGATTCGTTGATTGAATAAACCCTCAGTTACATGTATTTAATGGTACACCAAATTTTCTTTCAAAATAGACTGCTACATTTTGTAGTCAAATTCTAACTATTAGGTCCTTACATATGAAGTTGGAGTTTTGTATGGGAGGAACAAAGAGTCGAATATTTTTATAATTTAATTAATAAAAGTATGAACCATTATTTTTTGTGCCCTTTTGCCATATCCTAATGTCTCACCCCTTTACTAAAAAGACTAGTTGGACGGGGATCAATAAAATCTTTGAAGGCGATTTGGACTGCCCTATCGCAGTTGATTTTTTTTCCCTTGCAAGAAGTTATCCGGATGTCGAAAAAAATGGTAATCTGTTGGAGCAAGGTCCGGGGAGTACGGTGGAATACTTTCCAATTGAAGCCCTTCTAATTTGGTACCCGTCTGTTGCGCAGTGCGTGGTCGAGCGTTGTCGTGAAGAAGCAGTGACATGGAAAGATTGACCGGTCTAGGTTGTTTAGCCGCTAGCCTTTCCATCGTGGTTTACAATTGCTGACAATAGGCCAGATTTGAGAAAACTGTAATGAACAATACCGGCACTAGTCCATCAAACGGTTACAAGTAACTTTTTTGGGGTTATTTTTCGCTTGGGGCGGGATTTGGCTGGCTGGCCAGGATCCGACCATTGCGCTGAGCGCTTCCGATTATCGTAAAGAATCCATTTTTCATCATAGTTAATGATTCGATATAAAATACCTTCATTATTGTGCCGGTTTAGTAATATATAGCAGCAGTCGACGCGCGTTTGTCGGTTTGCTTCAGTCAATTCACAAGGTACCCACCTTTGAAACTTTTTAATCTTCCCAATTGCCTTCCAGTGAATTAAAACCGTTTTATCACTAACATCGCAGCCTGCAGTTAACTCGGACTTGGTTTGCGCTAGGTCCGCTTCCACATTTGCCTTCAATTCTTAATTATCAACTTGGGTCTCAGGCCGTCCACGGGGCTTGTTCTGTAGGTCGAAGTTTCCAGAACGAAAACTTTGGAACCAAAAACGAACTGTTTCCTTCAGCAACACGACCGCCATGCACATCATTCACCCTTCGAGTCGTTTCCGCAGTAGTAGTGCCACTGCGGAACTCGTATTCGTAAATAATGCGATATTTCAAGTTTTCCATTTTGAAAAGTGAGTGACGCAAACAGAAAAATACAGAAGAAAAAAAAACAAATAAATGACGGTCATCGAAGCACAAATACATGAGCTGTAATAATTTGAATTTCCTTACCGAAGAGGAGAAATTCGCGATTCAAGTAGCCAGTACGAAAAACGCCAATTTCATATGTAGGGCCTAATATATAATATGCATAGCCTTCTTCTCGCATTTAGATTAATCGCATACACAAGAGACTGGTAGTAATGATACGTAAATATATTTTCGCGCACAACCAAGGAACTAAATTTTTTTTTTTATTATATGTTTCGTATCTACTACTTCTTTTCGTACTAGTATATCCTAACAAAGACCTTCATTACGAGATTGTGAAGTCCTTTATTGAATAAAAATTTCGTATTTACTAACGAGTATTATCGAAGTTTTTATATATTTTATCACTTTTTATCAAATCAGACTAGACACTATTTTGTGGAAAGTGATCACCGAGGGCCAGGACTTGCGCTAGTTGTTGCCTGGCACTGATATGATGTCACAATATCACATAATTCTGCAACATGCAAAAAGTTTAGCACTGACACTTTATATGTATGCCTGACATATGTAATTACCTTTTTAATGTACTGCCCACTTTTACCGCAATTATCTAGCGTCTGGTTTGGCATTCCAAGTTTACATAAATTTCAGGCTCTTGTATTTCTGTTTAGAATTTCCCAATACATTTGTTTTACCTTCATTTTTTTTTCTGTTCGACACTTGCAATATCACACTATTTATGAATATCAGTTCAAACGTGGCACCAATTCTGCAGAAACTGCTCGAATGAGAGAAGCTACTGTTAAAGAAAGTACGTAACGCTTTTGTTTCCAACGTTTTCATTCTGGAAACCTGAACGTGCAGAACGAACCCCGCGGGCGGCCGGACTTGTTGACAGTAAAGAGTTTAAGGTGACCTTGAAAGCGAAGCCATCACTAACCACTTCAGAGCTAGCGGGGCAGATATTAGATAGATTCATTTAAAATTGAAAAGCCCGAAGCGGTTTTCATTTTCTTCAAATAAGAAGCTAATTTCATATGTAAGGTTAACCTAATGTTATGTAATAAATTCATAGGAAACGATTTAAGGATCATGCGGTTTGAGAAATTCTCGAAGTAAAATTTTGTGAAATTGTCCCAGCTCAAGCGTAACACCACGGGACGTTGTACCGCGCTTGCGTCGCTCACATCACGTCACCGTCAGAACCATATTCCTTCTTAAGGAATAAACTCTAGTTGCGTGTCGTAGCCGTGACATATGATTTTATTTCATGCAATTCTAAGGAATATCATCGTAATACCGACTGGATACCGATATTCTAGAGACATGCTAGGCTATTATATACGTTACGTCGTTTACCTCATCCCATGGTTGGGCCACCTTAATGACACGGTCACGGGTGGACTGATATGAATATTTTATATTTCGCTAGATTGAGTCAAGCTAACACGAGCCGTTTGCAAGGCATCGTCACTGAATCGTCCTCGGGACGGTCCACGCCTGCGAAGAATCAGGACAACAAATCCAAGCTGGTGGCCGGGCCCGGAGGATACTTTCAAGACAAGGAAAGTAGGAGGAAGAAGTGAACAGCCACGATGTGTCTGTTATGTCTAGTCAATTATAACTTATAATTCATTTATAGTGTTAATGCGTATTGTCTTCTATTAACATGTCAAATATAACTTGTTACTAGTTAGTGTCAGTTCAAGTATTGTAACGAATTTTACGATATGTTTTCAATAAAAAATTATGTTCACATATTGTCTTATTTGAAAATGTATGCATAGAAATTGTATTCCAAGTAGTGAATTAACTTAGGGAGTTTCTCCTTTTTTTGTTGTCGGGTCACCTCGACGGCTACTCAGCCCCATACGAGACCGACACCTCCAGAGAGGATTGCCCCGCACCAGAGGACAGTCCCACCACTTTGGGACAGTGCAAAGGTGGGAGGTTCCCATCCTCGTCCCTTACGCCGTGCGCAAGAGCGCCTCCTCCTGTTACTCTCTTGTCCCCTCTTATAAGAGAATTTTGGGTGCAATTTTCCTTTCCTATATAATAAATTTGCTAAGTATCATTAACATATACAGGAATGTAACATTCGGTATGTCTTTTTATAGAATAGGAGGGCGAACGACGTAAACTTTTTATGACTACCGACGCCCATGAACATCCACATAATTACTATGCCGATGCGTTGCCCTTTCTCAACCCCCCCCCCCC
>JAFELO010001158.1:524100-538269 GCA_017140195.1 Eumaeus atala
CCGCAATGGGCAATATCTTTAATATGTTGCGGAATAACAAATCTATCGTAACATAGCCTACACCGACAGTAAACGAGAGAAAGAAATAGAAAAATAAGAAAGAGTCGATTACGGTGCTGAGATGTTTGTGAGTAGGCTCTTAAGCTTTGAAGTTTTCCTAGTTATTAACTACTACTAGTAAAACTGAATAATGACATTATTCAGTTTTACAGATTTTCTCTCTCCTCTACCCAGCTTTTGTAGTTTTCTTGTTTATATTTCGTTATCTATTTTTTCTGCTTTTCTTCCTTTCATCTATTTGGATCAAAAGTGTCAAGTAACACGACAGTATAGTCCACTGGGGTTATGAAATATTCTCATATTCCCGGGACGCGCCATCCTGATTAGCAGGCAATATAAGAGTGGTGTGACCCCTAAATAACTCTTTACTATCCATCTACACTATGAGCCAATCGTTATGATTGGCATTCTTTGTTTGTTTTATCTTATAACAAAAAATCTATTTCCTAGAAGTAGCCTACTATCTGGGTTCAATGGTAGCTACATATCAGTTGGTGAAGTAATTATTTTATAACATAGGTGACTATAAATAATACAGTTTTTGATGCTTAAGATTATAATATTTTTTATTATTCAAAGCAGATCATTTTAGAAATAATGCTTTAAGCGGTGTAAACATTACTTGTACATATCGCTAGATATTTCTTGCCCACTTTCGTACACCCCTTGTTAATCCAGATAAAACAACTATAACCATTATTTAGTATTTATAATAATATAACATTTGTGTGCTTTTGGTATCTATCCATACTAAGTACTTTAAGGAATTGTTATGCTGGTACTCGACAACGGAAATATATTTAATATTTTTTATAAATTTGGGAACTGTTATAGATTTGAGATTTTTATTTTAGAAATACTTATAATACACATATGAACATCCATGACCTGGACGCCATTCGGAACTGCTACCGCTGGCGTAACTCGCGGAATAAACCGCCACGTTACCAACTGAGCCTATCGGTCGTCAAATATGTTTACAAGGTGCATGAGCTGCTCAACGGCTATTAATATAGTAGACTAAATTGGTACTACTAATAACTTGTACTTGAGGACAGTACCTATGTACCAGGGTGTGGTACACCCTGTCGCCGCGCCTCGCGATTCCGGCAATAAGTCCTAAAAACTAAACAATATTGCTGCGGCAGGGCCAAGAGCAGCCCCACCGTGGTTCAAGCGTTGTCGTCGTCCTAACCTGGGATGAACCCAGGTGAAGCCAATTGAACCGAGGGCGCTCTTTCTACCCCACAAATAAGAAGAGGGGACAAAAGAGCAACAGGAGGAGACTCTTTGTAACTCTCTTGTAAGAAGGGGGGACAAATAAAGCGGCGCTTTCGCGCACGTGGCATAGGGCGGGAATGTGAACATCACCCCATTGTACTGTCCCAAATTTGATGGGTTATCCTGTGGTGTGGGACAACCCCATCTGTGGAGGCGGCGTCGGTCCCTTAGTGGGTTGACTAGTCATGGAGGTGCCCTGATGATCAGTTGTTCCGGGGCACCTCACCTAAGGCAGCTCTGATGGCACTCGCGGTAGTCTTTGTGAGTATTGGGCACTATAATATGTCGCGAGCCCCACACACCACTGGACCCCACCCAGAGCTGGTGAAGGCGCGTAAATGCGTTTCCCCGCGTAAAAAAATAAAAAGGAACAAGAGCAGCGCCCAGAGCAACGTCTTTGACAGACACCAAATATACAGTGTCTGCAATAGTAAGCGCCGAGGAGCGCGAACGGCAATTGACAGATATCGTGGCTACATTCCGCTCTGCACACTTGACACTCACCCATCCTTCTCCCTGCCAACTTGGGCTGAGTGCAAGTGTTGCTGTAGTAGGTCATTTGGCCAGGACGAGGAACGTAACAGGATAAATAGTTCCTAAAAGTATTACGTTTCCTGCGATTTGTGACAGTCTCAATGCAGTTAATTGGGAGGATGGCGTGAAGGCTTAGGTACCACAACTATTACTGATCGCTTGTACAATAAAAAATAAAACATACATTAATTTCTGCTAGTTATTAATATATTTTTTTTATTTTTTGGTGAGGTCTTACATTCGCGCTATTAGCATGAACACTTGCAGAAATATACATAGTTGTGTGATGGATTTGAATATGTTGCTTACTTAAGTGTAATTTAACACACAAGTTGGCAATAATATATTTTCAATGCTGGAACACCACTACGACCATTGATTTACATTTTTGCAAATTATAGATTATAACATAATATTTCCGGCCATGATAGTAATAGTTCATATCATGATAATTCATGATATCATATGTTCAATAGTCATGATAGTAGCATCCCAATACGAGAGTTATAATAACAAAATTTGTTATTATAACTCTCGTATCGGGATGCATCTGTCCCCCTCCACGGGAGAGTGGGAGCTCCGTCTCCCTTTTAAACTCCAAAGTCCAAACTTATATTGTCGCCCGACAAACACTCATAGCAATCCGATGAAGCTTGGATATTACATAATATTTGGTTTATCTTCTCTTTTACAGCACTAGTTCAGATCCGAAAAACACAGAATACCAGTCTCAGCAATATACTTACTTGTCTTTTTATTATCGAGATATATACAGCCTGGAGATACTCTAGATATATGAACTATAGTGTAAAAAAATAAGTCTCGATTAATGAATCTTCTCAGAACGCGATCTATTATTTTATTTCCAATCACGTATTTTCCTTCAGAAGCCTTTCCCTCAGTATCTCATTGTGAGATTATTATAGCAGCCTCTTCACAGGTCATAGCGATCCCTCCTCCAGGATCCTAGGCAGGTATGAAGAAATCCCAAAGAGGCAGATATGATTTTTGACTCTGTCTTTTGTAGCAAGTGACATTGTTGAGAACTCTTCGGAGATCTAGGAGGGATCTTTCTTAGATCCACCCTTGGACCTGAGTACCATCTACCTCACCGCCCCAAAATTAAATATCATCATCATCATCCGGATGACGTCTACTGATAGCCATAGAACCCCCCCTTTCCCCCATATAGCGCTGTAGGTCGCTTTTTAGTGTCACAAATTAAATATATACACGTTTTATCGTTGATATACTTTCATATTTTAATTTTTTTACTTTAAGCTTTATCTCTCTCTCTACTAGATTGCTAAGATGGTAGAAATGTAATTATTTTATTACCATATGGTTTTTGCCTTTGTGTGTGTTTATAGTTATGTCACTTTTGAACTCTGATTCACACATCTATTTTAATATATATATAACATCTGTTTTATAGGGTACGATGGGGACTGACATATCCTATTGTGATGAAAACCCCAATACATGTTTAGAAAGAAAAAAACTGTGTTTGATGCTGTAGAGAGATGTATGATGATAGAAACCAGTTTCAATGACAAATATGTTAACATTGACAAGTTTGCAGGCATTGGCAGGCTGGTAGCACCATCTGGGTACTGACTACGTCATTACAATAACAACACATTGTTTCCGAAACCAACAGTTAGCACAGCTGGCACTATTATTGTATCTTCCTAATATAACTGAAGGTATTTTAAGAAGTTTGTTTAAATTTGAAATATTTCCTAATGAATTCATGCCTGCGGTGTCACCTACGAAACTGCAAGCACGACAACTATTTATTTTTAGGTCGATTAAAGCAGTTAACACCTAGTGTGTTATTCCAGATTGTGATCACATTCAACACACGCAACACGCACACACACACACACACACACACACACGCACACACACACACACACACACGCACACACACACACACACACACACACACACACACACACACACACATCTACACATGGTGTCGTGTAGACATCCCTCATCCTCGAGACCCCGACCTTAGCTAACAATAGATATGAACAGGTGCTAATTTATTATTCTCTGTGAATTTGAGCCTGCATGTCCTCGCCATCTGCGGCCGTTATCGTTTCTACCTATGCATTATTACCCATCTAATGACTATGATATGGGGGATTAACTGTAGGTACACCTAAATTAAAAGAATTGTTGAAAACTATGTGCTAAGAGGTAGCGCCATACTGCATTGCATCTAATATGGGCCGGCACGACCGGGGAGGTAAAGCTTGTCCACATGATACCGTCATAAGTTACAACTTCGCTGTTGCTTCGTGCATCAGAAAAACATGTGAGTAGTCACTCAGGACTGCTCGTCTCTTTTCAGTGTTTCAGGATCATTCTGTAGACCAGAAGGCTAAGAGTACTTGGCTGTACAGGAACGGAATCAAGTCCGTTGTCTCCGATATTTATACCTCGTTAGACAACTCACCTGCTACAACATAAGCACAGTGACCTTTTGCCTACGGCAGTAATTTTAATGGGTTTAGGAGGACGTGATATAGATACTGTTTCGCTGGTGGAACCTTATAGAGTACCCTGTTGTTTTTCATTGGGCAATTAATTTACCCGCATTTATAACGAATTGTAGATGTAGATTTTGTTTTTCTGAGAAGTCTTCCAGCTTGGCTTCATCAGTCTTTGATAAGGAAACATGAATGAGGTTTCGAGACGTCAATCAATCAAATCAAATTTATTTCAAATAACATGTAAAAATTTACAAAGTTTACAAAAAGCTCCCAAACTAAGCTAAGCTTGCATCTTGGACCGCCATAATGCACATTTAAATTTCAGCGTTCATTATTCATTATTTCATATTTTAATATATAATATATTAGGTTTTAATGGATTTGCTATCCATTAAAAATGAAAGCTTAAAAGTGCGTTTGACTTTAAGAACTTTGTAGAGGAGATTTAATGATTGATTTATGAGTGGAAAGACATACATGAATAACAAATAGTTGCCTAATTCGCATAACCTCTGCTTCCGTATATAGATCATTGTTGGAGTAACGATAGGGTTTTTCAACATAACCATTAGTAATGCTCGTTGAACCTTTTCCAGAATGAAAATAGTGATCCTGGCCGCGGAGCCCCCTATCCCAATACAGTAGCTAATGCTCTAAGTAGTATACAGCTTTTAGAGTCTTCAGGTTAGCAGATTTTCTTAGTAGCCGCATTATACGAATCAGTTCGCTGACTCTAGCTGCTATGTGGTTAATGTGATGGTGACATGTCAGGCGTTCGTCTAATATGATTCCGTGGTATTTAATATTTTCAGTGTGTTTGAGGATTACATAATTGCATGGTGATGTAGTAGTAGGATTTGAGTGAAGGTGGACATAAGTGGGAGTTTTAGTTCGGGAAGCTGCAATTTTATAGAAACAAATGTAATTAGTCTCATCAGCATTTAATGTGACTAATTTCTTCTCCAGCCAATTCTTTATATTAAACATTCCTATGTCCGCACACCTGCTAACGCTCTCCCAATTTCGATAATGAAACATGAAAACTGTGTCACCAGCATAGCAGAGGAGCTCCGCTGATGGTATGCATAGGTTATGTAAGTCATCCATATACATTAGGAAGAGGGTTGGGCTTAATATACTACCTTGAGGTACACCAAAATATATTATTCTTTATTTTCCAAATGACCTCGACTTTGAATGACTTGATGCTGACTTAGATATTTTTTTAAACCAATCTATGGCCACACCACGTATCCCTATGTTTTAAAGCTTGCAGGAGAATCGGTATGGTAACATTGTTGAGAGCTTCTGGTAGGTCAAGAAAGACTGCCATACAGCTGAATCCATTATGAAGATAGGTAGAAATTGCGTTTATAAGTGCCTCAACAGCATGATCAATACGTTTTTGATTCCTAAGACCATACTGCCTATCCCATATCAGAATGTAAGTTTTCAGGTAGTGTACCAATCCCTTATTCACATTTTTTCCTAGAATTATAGAGAGCGTAAAGAGATTGGTCCGTAGTTTTTGGGGTCATCTGATGTACTGGGTATGCGTATTAGTGTGAAGGCGGCAGTTTCCATATAGCTGGGAAACGCCAGATAATAAACTTCAGTTAAGAATATGGACCAGGGGGAGGAGAATATGTATTCTAATTTAATTTAAGGTGCTGTTTGTTATAGTATCCAGGCCCGGCGCACTGAGAGTGTACAGCTCTCTTATTATAACATCTACTTCAGCAGCATCATTTGGTGAGAATTAGAATGAGTTTAGAGGAGTTTGGTTAGAGGCGGACTGGGTAGCTAAAATTCAGAATTACTTCAGCTAGTTTTGATCCTACTGTTGAAAAGTATTCATTGCAGAGATTAATGGAGTAGGTTGGTTTAGATTTAGCCCTTAAGAAGTCGCAGTCTTTTTGGGTTTAGTAAGGTGAGAAACTGATTTTATTCTTTCCACAATTTCTTAGTGTTGTCATTAGCCTCTTCGTGTTTATTTGCATTATATTCCATTTTCACCTTTTCTATAGTCGAATTGCAGAAATTTCTGTACCTTTGATAAATTAATTGAGCCTTCTCGTCGTTAATTTAACAAATTAATAATTACATGCCATATTTCTTGTTAAACATATAAATTTCATATATTTTATCAGAACAAAGGACCTCGAGACTACTACTACTAAACACCTACCTGAGTAGGTAGCTATCTACTCTCCGCTAATAATAAATACAAAGAAGAAGCTTGAAAGTATTAAGCTGTTAAACGCGCTTCCTTGTCTTTACGTTTGAATATATAATATGTTATCTATATTTGTAAAGGTTCAAGAAATCAAAGTTAAAAAAGGAGGAATGTTTGGAAGTATATATTACGTTATATTAATGAGCACAAGGACTGATGATGCTCTGCTACTCGTATGTGATTTGAAGTTTAGTTTACACCATCGTTTCAAATGATAGTACTAAAAACGGCCTCCTTAATGCTATAAACTTGCGACCCTTTGGCTATCTTAGTTAGTATCATTGCATATATCATTGAACCCTATGATTTAAAAAAAAATAAAATTATTTACATAATCATAGGAACGACACGCTATTCTTATAAATATTATGATATTAATTATAATATATACTCTTATTAAATATAATGTAATCGTGGATCGCGTAATCGTAATACCTTGTTTTATCAATCAGAATTCCTTTATCATATTTATTTTGTGAAAAGTCTTCCTAAGTATAATTACTTTCTATCAATTACTAACAATGTCATGCAATAATTTTCCTTCTCTATATTAAAGACCTAAATAAGGATTAGTGCCACCCGTTTGGTCTGTTATCAGCGGTTCGTGTGTTAATGAAGTATTTAAAACATTTAATTGTGATTCTCCTCTCCACAATACGTTTGCTGCGGTTGGAAAATTAACGTATCGCCATAAATACGTCGTAGTGTCTGCCGTTACTGAGTTTATAATTACTATTAATTTGTGATAGTGTAAAAAATAATAACATACACGTTGTGAAGTCGAATTTTATTTCATATTCAATATTATACCCCGTGTATACTGTCGCTGAATAAAATCGCCTTATCGACCGATGTAAGTAGTTTTTGTTGGCAATCGTGATCTTGTGTCTTATTATGAGGTAATCGTTGCAATTTAAAAAATCTGACATTCATCCGAGCTGAGTCCATTATAAACATCAAAGTCTCTTCGCTAGCTACTCCTCCTATTCGACCGACGGATTTTGGACACTAGTCTTAGTCCTCTGATGAACATACTCATATTTTACAATACAATATATTATCTTTATATCCCGGATATTGTATCAAATATGCTGTGTCACACATAACGAGTCTCTCATCTCGTTGTCCCTTTTGGCACAGACCTCTCCTAACAATTTCTATTGCTTCCTGTCTTTAGCAACTAATCATTATAGCATATTGTCTACCTTTATTTCGCTTTCCATTTCTATACTACCAATTACATTTGACTCCATTTGTCTCTCCATCTTAATGAGGATATTTTTATTTTAATGTTAGATCATGACGGACGACAAAGTTCAATTTCCTGCAGACGAGCTTACACGAGCTATACAGCGAGCTATTACAGCTATTTTACAGTAAAGGCAAGTAGTAGAAAAAGCTCTTGAAGATAACTATCATAATTATATAATTTTGTCTGATTATTGTATACGATTGTATAGTCGTATCAGTTCAGACCGTGGCCTCGCTCGCCATGCGAGGGCGGCAGCTGATTCAACAAAAATGTAGTGTGCGGAAGCAATTTGAAAAGCGTACATACGGTCGTGGACTCCCGAAGATCAAGATAAGGGTGTAATGCATGATGAGTTCTGGACCTTCGTATTTTCTAAATATTCATGACTGGCATGGCATGTAGGTAACTTAAAATACAAAGTTCAATTTTCGCCGCTGCCTACAAATGTGTTTTTATAACTTTATTTTACAGATGTGGACGCACAAGTTCTTACTTTTGGTTGTAACATTCGAATATTCCCGAGCACAGGACGCCAACTGCGATTTTTTACAAACAGTAAGTTTTTATTTTTATTTCTCCACGATTACATTATATTTAATAAGAGGTAGGTCCATGCTGCATTGCAGCCGAATTGAAGGGAGATACCTCTCGGTCACATGACACCGCCGTAAAGTGACAACTAGGCTGTCGCTTTTCTTATGATTTTAAGTAGCTGGTGCACATTGGAGTGGAAGAGGAAAGGAGGTCAACGTATCTGGAAAACAATACTATATCTCCATGTCAGTCGGTAGTACATAACCTACTGAATTGGCATACAAACTAGTGTATTTAGAACTGCATCTGGAATGAAAAGTGGATCCTGTACTACAATCGTAAGCATTCGTCTCAGACAAGTCACTTCTAATGCGCTAAAAAAGATTATTTTTGAGATTTAGGAAGACAACATGAATGTCTTGGTTGATCAGTGCTGGACTTGTGACCTGGTTGAACAGTGCTGGACTTGTACATAACAGCTGTACACATCATACATAATGACATTGTCCATTGCTAGACAAATAATGGTAAAGTATTCTCAATTCAACAATCAACAACAATAATCAACTGTGAGCTCACATTTCACTAAAGAACATCCCGAAGAACACATTGCAGCAAGGAGCTCTCCATCACGTCCACTTACTGCGCTCTGCTCCCACACTCTTTCTACTTTTTTTATTCAGTTCGAGATAGTTTTTGAAGTAGAAAAATTTTACACTCGAGAGACAGCGCAAAAGACTTTCGCTGAACGCGACGGTCGGCAAACTTACACAGAAAATAAATTAACAAAATGCCATTGAAATGGCAAAATTGTGTAGGTATTTTAGACCAGTACCTTAATTAGTTAAAATACCAAAATTAATATTAAAAAAAAATTAATACTTAAGTACATATGTTGGTCAGATGTCGATTTTTATCTGATCCCTTCAAAAATATCTCCGCCTGCGAAGATTGACTATTGGAAATTAAAACTTCTCTCTACTTAAGATTTTTCACGATGATGACATTACTGTTTAGGATAATTTATTTTGAATTTTAAAATTACCTCCACTTTATCAATAATAATATCTGTGGGCTTATCACACCACGTTAGCCTAGTACGGTGCCGAGTATCGTAAGGACTTGTGTTACAGTTACTGGACTGGAATTTAGGAAATTGTGTTTATTTAAGATTTTTATTATAGAAATACACGTAATACATATTTAAACATCCATGATTTGGGCGGGATTCGAACTCGCGACCTGTGGCGTATCACGCGGATTGTCCGCCACGTTACTGAGCCAGCCGGTCGTCGTTATTTATATATTAATGTTACTTTAGGTTAGCACTGCCCAAACATACTACGTGTACAGCCCAGGATATTCCAGCAACTATACTGGCGGAGTGCAATGTCGGTGGATAGCAACGTGTCCATCAGGGTACAACTGCAGATTAGATTGCTCTGATGTCAATTTACCAGCGGTAAGAAACATGGACGATTATTTAGTTCGTATTAATTATAGTATCAGGGTAACACATACTTGTATCGAAGTGAAATTACCATAATATTGAGAATGAAAGGTTATCTACACTATCCATCTGTACGGCCCACCATGGTTCAAACGTTGTCGTGGCGATGAGTCCCAGTAGTCTGGCGTGAACCAAGGCGAAGCCAATTGAACCGAGCTTGCTACTCTTTGTTCCCCTCTTATAAGAAGAGGGGACAAAAGAACAAGAAGAGGATCGTTCTTTGTCCAGTGTTATAAGATTAGGGAACAAAGGAGGAATCGGTATTGCGCACGGGGCAAGAAGCAAGGATGGGCACCTCACCCCAACTAAACTATCCCAATGTTAGAGGAGGCGAAGGTCGACGGCATGTCCATCCCCTAAGGAGGGGATGCACTTGCCGTCGAGGTGCCCTGAATAATTATAGTTCTGGGACGCCTCACCAAAGGCGGCACTGATTGCACTTGCGGTGGTTTTTGTGGGTATTCGGCACTATAACGGCACTAGAGTTTTACAACAACAAGTCACGCCACTGGGTTCAAGCCTTATTGTGTCGGTGGAGGACAATGCCCTTCGATTAACCCAGTTTCTTAAGCGAAGTAAATTTATATCTCACTTATAAGGAGAGGGGACCTAAGATCTGAAGATAATGGGTGAGGATAGGAACACGATCAACGTCGGTAACGTCAGAGGGATGTCTCAGTCTGTAGTGCGGGATAATCCCTATGTGGTGTGAGTGACCATCTAGCCATCGAGATGTACGTACTGTTGTAGTACAGTACAGTACCAGAGCACATAGAAAATGCGGCATTGTTGGTACTCGGAGTACTTCAGAGTTTGCGGGGTACTTCAGAGGGTATTCAGCATGTGCCGCGGGACAACATAGAAATTAAAATAATATTCTACATTATATTCGATTATATTGCAGTCTGCATCCTGTTCTCTCGATCGTCTGCTGATATCCAGAACCGGTGACCCTCAGCTCACGTCAGCGGATTACTATTGCGGACGCGGTTCGGTCTCCGCCGTGTCAACGGATCAGAAAATAAGTGTTGGTAATTTAGAGTTTTTAAATATTACTACATTTATTTTATTATAAATTTACACGATCTGAGAATGGGATAGGGATGCTATTTCGTACAACGTTTGTTCAATAATTTTTAAGTGAAACTTTATGTACAAAGTACTGTGTGTGTTGAGTGTTACGGCCGCATGGAGGAAATAGAAGATACATTGCTGGCCAGTTCCTTGGCCCTGGATTTTCTCTATAATACAGTTCACTTGTTGGTTGAAGTTTCACTTCTATAACGAGTCCCAGCACACATTTCAATTCACCTAATTTTTAATCTTTGCACAGGTCTTATAACAACAATATCCAGCCCAGGCGGTCGATTTATGTGTACACTCACAGCTCAACTTGCTTTAAATACTACTCAACCATGCCGTTGCGGTTATATGAAGAGGGTAATGCCATTTTGTGTTCACTTTAACATTGCTAAATTTTAATGAGTAATACATACTTTGTTTGTGTTGTGCTTTATTGGAGATGTCTAAATATAGTATTAAAACCTACCATCCATACTGAAGGATAAATGATTATGACAAATAAATTGATAGTTATATAAATATATATATAATATGCTGAAATATGTTTTCACTTTTAAATATTAGCCTTTGCCAAAAATAGGGCCGTATTATTTTGTGGCGGGCTAACGACTCGCCGGATTGTCATTGCGAGATGTTCCTCAAAATGGCGGCTGACGTTTAGCCTCATAGTCTCTTGGTTTTAGACAGTGATAATGACCGATACTAGTATGGAATTAGGTCAATTGTTTTGAGTACGAATAAAAAAAATAACCTGCCCACGAAGGCTTAGTCGGAAGCTATGCTCCCGCTTAAACCTTCGAATCTATCTGGGTATAGTTTTTCTACTTCTCTATCTGCTACAATCGACGCCATTGTAGTTGTCATGTCAAGCAACGCCGCGAGTTTAAATTTTTTAAAATTAGTAACTAAAACGTCAAAAAGGCGGATAATGAATGATTCACTTTACTTCAGTAAGGGTAGCTTTATTGAATATCATATAACTGCGAAATCTTTCTGGCGCAATTTCACTCGGCCGTATTCAATCCGGCTAATCGTTGACCCGCCACGAAATAAAACGACACTGTTTATGAAAATGGTTAGCCATAATGAAATACGGCGACTTACGCAATCCGATTGTGACATATATACCGTCAGATAAGTTGATTTTATTGTTGTGTAGAATCGAATCGTCGGTGGCCAAGAGACAAGTCCCAACGAGTATCCCATGATGGCAGGTCTCATTTACCAGAGTCAGCGTGCAATTAAATGCGGTGCTGTCATCATCGATGCAAAATATGTTCTTACCGCGGCCCATTGTGTCAGCGGCAAGGGCATCAATGAGCTAGGCGTTGTCGTCGGTGAACACAATATTTCCACTGGCAGTAAGTAATATAATAATCGTTTGGAATTCCATTTCAATTGTACACTGTAGAAGTACTTACATTACAATTGTGTATATATTTATGTGTTGTATCTGCGATGGTGCTATTGTGAGACGCGATGATTTGTCTCATAGCCTACTACACGCTTATCAGTCCATCCCAAATTGTAGGCCATAATTATACAGTTCAACCCAATTTTGCATAACAGGATTTTTTTTTGAGTTGCCCTTAACTTAACTTACATTTGCCTACTGTTGTGGCATTGTGATAAAAATATGGTATTACTTAGATGGTGAAGAAGCACCCACAACATAAAATTCCCAATTCTAGTGAAACATATTATTTTAGGATTACCACGTATGTTCTGCTTACACACAATTTTGTTTCATGGCAGTTGGCATTAGCGTAAGCCGGACAAGTCCGAGACTGGTCAAGTAGACGAAAATAATATAAAACAAGAAGACGTGGTGTACAAGATTGTAATTTTCAGATGATTCACCGGCCACCCAAGGGTTTAGAGTTTTAACATATATGGTCCATCCGCAGTACAATCCGTAAGATTGCATTGTTTTATTATAATTTTTTTATATGACAAGGAATATTAATTGATAAATGTTAATAAAAAATAATAAATGTAAATTTAAAGATAATAATTTGTTTATCTTTTCTTTCAGAACAACTTACGATGCCGACATAGCGATTGTAAAGATTGATGGTGAGATAACCTTCAGCGAATATGTAGGGCCCGTCTGCTTGCCCTTCAAGTATGTCGGCACCGACTTCACTGGCAGTAATGTGACGTTATTAGGTAAACGTTTATGTCGCACTAGCAGCGCACCGCTTTTTCATCCGCATTAAACATGGTTAAATTCCATATACTTCACCTCCTATAAAGAATTTGTTTTAGAAATTCTTCCTCTAATTTACTTAGAGGAAGTCCCGTACTTAGAGGTAGTATTTGTAGAACTAATTTCTTATGGCTCTACCAAATTTCAGATTTCCAGGTAGTTTCGGTTGTGCGTTGATATATATGTCAGTCAGTTTTGCATTTTATGTACCTAGTCTTGTCACAAATATTGTAAAAAAGAAAAATAATTGCAAATAGCTTCTATAGTGTGTTAGTTGAATACACAAATGTAAAACAATTAAAAGTATAAAAAGCATAACAAGCAAAACTTTGAGGGCAGTTATCAATAGAAACAGGCGCTTATTTCATAGAGAAATTCTTCACCGCCAATCGTATGGATTGTCTTAGTGACTCTACATTCACATGGCGTTTAGAGTTAGCTGTACTCTCTAAAACTGACCATAAATCACAATCCAAAGTATTAAGATCGGGGCTTGACGACGGCCAGTCTTTACGCTTTCAACCTGACCTGAACCTGAACTAAGGCTGCGTCGACCGAGCTTTATGATCTGGTCCCGAGCCTTCCCGGAAGGGACATGGTATTATTAAGAGGCTTAACTACCTTCTTGAGAATTATTATTACCTCTTGATACACTTGTGCCTATGTTTTAATAATACATTTTTCTCAAAAATATGGCTTCTTTAGTTTGGAGCATAAAGACGCTCATTTTGTTTGTTAAAATGTTGCTCATTAAAAAAAAATCCCCCGTAAAAAAAGTGTCTGTGGCCTCTCTTTCTCTCTCAGCGATTTAACCACCCCACTCATCTTTAATGTATAGTTTATAAATGAACCTTGCGTTTCTTATAGGCCGCAAGTCCTAAGTCAACTCTTACAATATGGGACATGGTTCTAGGGGCTATCTTCATTTCCCAAGTGAAAATCTTTTGCTTTCGGACAGGATTTCTTTGA
>JAFELO010001158.1:538323-568635 GCA_017140195.1 Eumaeus atala
GTGTACGGAGTGTTTTAAAAACTGCATTTGGCTCCATACCTGCTTTGTGCAATGGAATCACAGCGATTCTGTTTTATTTATCACCCCACTCCATTTTAATGTCGCAAAATATTGTACAACGTATTGGAGCCAAAATGTAAAAACAAAGAACAATCGTATCAAAATGACATATTCCAAATGCAAATGCAATATTTTTTAATTTTTATTTGTAACAGTATTTATGGTCACACTAAGTTTTTTTTAGTATACGACAAACGAGAAATCAATGCCTTTCAGGGACTATTGACGCCCATGAAAATTGGAATGATTATGTCGACTTATTCACCCATCCCAATGGGCCACCGGCTACTCACGAACAGCACGCAACGCTGTAAAGTGACACCAACGATGTCACTTTACAGCGGTATTAATTGAGCGAGAGGTACCTTCCCTGGTCGTGCCGGCCCAATTCCGTTGCAAAGGAAGATGTAGTAGTGTTATGCACCATGCATGGCACTATATCTTACAAAATATAAGTACAGCATAGGCATAGAATAAATATATTTTTAAACTTTTATAAAAAACACTGTAACCTGACCTTCTGATCTCATTACTTCGTACATAACGCTATTTTGGTCTTGGCATAACATTTTAATAGCCTGCAACATGCATGACCATTGAGTTAAGAAAACATTTCCAGGCTGGGGGACGCTGTTCTCAGGGGGACCATCGTCGAACGTGCTGAGGAAGGTTGACGTAAATGTAATTAGTCAAGCTACATGTCAGCAGCAAATAACGACTCTCACGACAAGGCAGCTGTGCACTTACACCCCCGGGAAAGACTCCTGCCAGGTATGGTGAGATGATGGAGAGATAGTATGTAACTATCCATAAAGACCCTAGTAGACAATGTTTACACAATTTTTATTTTCAAAGTAAGACCTCTGACATTCCCTTTCTTATAAAGTAATAGTAATAAACAGTGTCGTCTTAGTCGAACTACGGCCACGGCGACCATCTTTAATAAAAATCATTATAGAGACTAACTAGACTAGACTAACTGCGCAGGATATAGTGCGCAGGTGTGTGCGCAGGCACAAGTATAGTCCTTGTTCTCCTGTTCCGGTGGGACGGTAATCCGACGCGAGATAAATCAGGCGCATGTCCGGCAGCTTCAAGTACTCTCCGAGGCACGGGGGTGTAGCTCTGCCAACTTCCTGACTTCGGTCTGTTATGAGGAATTGAAAAATCTTAATAACACTTTCGAGTTTCGAGTCCCGAGTCGGACCACAATCCGATCTTGACAAGTCGAGTCTTAAAGCAATTTGGTACATCAGTCACAGGTTTATACTTTATTGTTCTAGGATGACTCCGGGGGCCCAGCTCTTTACACTAATAGCTCTAGCGGTTTACTGTACAACGTGGGCATCATCAGCTTCGGGCAATTCTGTGCCTCCCAATATCCTGGAGTTAACACACGTGTTTCGTCTTTTCTGGATTGGATACTGACAAATGCACCCGCCAGTTATTGCATAAAATAAAATGGGGACAAGTAACACCCGTAAACCACTTCTGTATACCAAATAAATACATAAAATGCATTTTGATATAATTTAATTAAAGAAAAATTATTTTTATAATATAAAATTAAGTGTTTAAATCTTTGGTCCTACGAAGAGATGTCAGTTCACTGTGCTTCATCTACCGTGTTTTCCATTGTGAATGTTCCGAGGAATTGTTGTGCTTAATACCAGCACCAGAATTCCATCTTCGGACATCGCGACACAACTCTACGTTCTACGATTAAAAAAGTAGCAGGCTAAAATTATAGGTAAATAGAAGCGCTTAGATGATGATTCAGGGGTGGTAAATATGTTAACTGACAAGTACCACCCTACTCTAGGTAAGAGAATGACGCTAGCTGGAGTTATTGGAACTAGAGGTCACCGCATACGGGCCACCGACCAAAGTCACGAAACGCCATCACTAACTTCTTAACAGTACTTTTTATATAGGCTCGCCGGACGTGGCAGCGCTCACTGGTTGAAATAGGCCGTACAGGAGATATTTTCTTTCGAACATTCATATTATAGTACCCGGGTAGTCAGTGAAAATTAAGAATAAAATAGTATTATCCGCAGAACAAGAGATATATGTAGTGTGTAGTATGTAGCTACACTTAATAATTTTATTTTTCAAAATCGTACTCAGACATATCTATTTTGAGAGCCTCAGTGGACTAATGGTAAGCGCTTCGGTGCATCGGACTTCACGTACTTTCGGACTTCTTGTGGTCTAAGTCCAATCCCGGCCATCTACCAATTCTAACTTCAGTACCTACCTTCTACCTTCAGGTGAACGTAAACATCGTGAGGAGTCCCGGATTGGTGTACTCGAACTCGACCAAATCTAGGATTACGCCTGGTTGCCCTTCTTGGTTGCAGAGGTCAGATGGCAGTCACTCTGCGTAAAAACTGGCACCCTTTTCTATTGATGAGGGAGCTGAACACGATATCATCTGATATAGAGACGGGTTAAGGCTAGGTTGAAGAAGGAGACTGCCGAGCTGCTCTCATACATACGATTTCAAACAAAACTAGCCGTCATCGTCTTTTCACGTAAACAGCATTATTAAATACTACCCACAAAAAAAATAAAGCGTGTTACTTATGTAGTGAACAGACTACGTCGGTGGAATAAATATTTACATGAATGTATGTATATCTACGTAATTATATAATCTGACGTCTCGAATTGCACATAGACCGCCGACCGATAATCGTGCTTTGCTATTTGTGTGTGATGTAAAAAAAGATATTAATGAAGATAGTATAGAAATAAACGCTAATAATAAAGATAATATATATTTATATCTATTTCTATAGAATATTATAATTCATGTTTATATATAAATTTATATTTACGTGTATAGTAATAATTGTATACCATAACTTATATGAATTTTATTCAACAACCTCTACGACTTATGCCGTTGATGAAGGTTTACATGTAGAAACTAACAATAGTTAGATAGTAATGTTTTCTATTAACGACTAGCGTCATGTCTGAAACAATTTTCCTTATCTATGTTAAAGGCTTTTAAATAAAGATTAGTGCCATCCGTTTGGACTGTTATCACCTGTTCATGTGTTAATGAAGCATTTAAAACAATTAATTGTGATTCTCCTCTCATAACGTGTTGACAGCGCGGGAAAGTAGCGTACTGCGCTAAATACATAGTTTTTTTTTTGTGTACTTCTAAAAATATAACATATAGCAGTGTCATTTAATTAAACCATTTTCAACGATGTAAGTAATTACTGCAATAACATTTTGAAATATTAAAATAAATATTGTAATAATTTTTGGTGTCATAACATTATTATTCTATGACTTCTTAGTAGTTAAATAGACATAACCGTGAGACAGGACAATTATTTGTTTTCTGTATATATTGTTTTCTAACTGATTATTTAAAATATTTAACGTCGACTCAGGATGACCACTTGAAAGAAAGCTAAATGGTAGAGAGTCAATGTATAGGCTAAGCGACGCGACGCAATGAGTAAATAGAAAAAGGCCTTTTGTGAATTTTTCACTTTTTATGGTGTCCAGACAATACCCCTTGCCACTAAGCCCAATTTCCTTTGGCGACAACGAGTGATACCCAAAATAGTGCTGTCATAAAAAAAAAATCATATGTGGGACATAACACCTTCAGCGCTTCCGAAGGCTGTTAGAACATTCTGGACGACAGTAGTTTGACCACTAACCCACTATCAGTTCTCCGTAAGGACCATGTATGTTTACTATTAGTACACTTATTAAATTAAAATAATAAAATAAAATTATTCATTTAGATATGTAAATTAGTTATACTAATGTAACAAGTACTTTGTTTTGTATTTGTTAAGCATGAAGGATAGTTTCAAGTTGTGAAATAATTATAAGAAAAAAATAGATATATATATTACTATAAGGATTTTGTGATATTTAAATGACTATTTACATGACTTTACAAATGTATTGCCTTTTCGCTTATTATGAAAGAAATGAGGACGTCTCGTCGTCTACGCCGCTCACACCTGTGTACAAACAATAATATTATCATTACAATGGTCTATTGCTATCTAATGTACTTAGTCCTTTTAGTTTTAGGTTAAGGCTACCTGGATTTGTAGCGTGTAAATAGAAGAACGTAACAAAGTAAGTCCTAAAAATAACTTCAACATATAAACAATTGCGGCCAAATGGCTTCACATAGCGTAATAGCAACACACAGACGTGCTTCAAGCATCCCTAGAGCCACTTTAAATCAAATATTCTTCTGATTTTTTCAATTCGTGATTGCCAAATTACATAAACTCGAAAATTTACTTTTTGGTCTACTTATATTCAGCATTGGACGGGCAAAAGATTTTATGATGATAAAATCTCTAATTCCCTTACTTTTATGGTATAATTATATTTTAGACGTTTTGACGACTTTTGATGCAAGATACGTTGCCCTCCTTACCACCTCCCCTCCAATGAGCCACCGGTTACTCACAAATCAAACAAAAGGCGACCGCGTCGTATTCATTTCGTGTCGGTATCATTTGTTGGTCCAGGGTAAGCATGTACGAGGAGTCGGCTTCCAGTGTCGGGTGGCACTAACGTGTTTATTATATTAGGATTTCTTAATTTGTAAATTCAAAACAGCTCGGAGTTGCACCCCTGTGCCTTGAAATGGATGCTAATGCCGTGGACCTTACGTCTGTTTTCCGAGACGTATCGCTGCTGGATCCGCTGGCACATCACATAGTCTTCACGAATGCATACGCCGTTTGTTTTCGAAAGTACTAGGGAAGCATGCTGTAAACGAACCTCAAGCCCTGCCAAATGTGAGAAGAAAATATAGTGAGTAAAAATAGAGCGTTACTCTCGCGGGAAACGGTAGGTGCGTAGGCCTTAATCATAAGATTATCTTATTGCAATTTTTTTAATTATAAGATAATATTATCTAAGTACATCGTTTAATGGCGGATATAGATTACAAATTACTAAGGAGATAAATATTAAAAGTATAATATATATATTGTTGTTTTTTACTT
This sequence comes from Eumaeus atala, assembly GCA_017140195.1. Lineage (NCBI taxonomy): Eukaryota > Metazoa > Arthropoda > Insecta > Lepidoptera > Lycaenidae > Eumaeus > Eumaeus atala. Next base: position 543,396 of record JAFELO010001158.1, read on the forward strand.
AATCGCTAGGAACATTAGTTATTTGTTTCGTGCGGTTCGTTAATAGCCGGTGCACGGTGGCCCATTGGGAGTACAAGTCAAACGGGGGCAACGCAATGCATGTGCAGATGTTAATGGTCGTCAGTAGGCACTAAATACTTATGCCATGTTAAAAACTAAACTGTTTTTCTTATTTTTATTTCAGATGTCCAAGCTAAAGGCCGTGCTTTTCTTTCTTTTGTTCAAATATTCTCAAGCACAAGATGCTAATTGCGACTACTCACAATCAGTAAGTTTCTAATACTTAAATCATCAGTGGCGAAGTAAAACAGTAAAAGGCAGCGCCACAAGGGGGCCCCGGACCACGACGGCCAGAGACGTTTAAACAAGAGGACCATTAAAAGTAGAGTTGATCTGATGAGGTTCCATGAAGGAGGACAGACGTGGTGCTGTCCACGATAACAGCATATTTGATCTTATATAGGTGATGTAAGATAAAACAGAAAGAAAACTTAGTTATTTTCAATTTATGGTTACGATTTTAAGCGGCTTGAGAGAGTTTCAAAGACACAATATGATGACGGCATATCCTCCGGCGACACTGAACTCAATAAATTTGTCTCATAGGTGTCCCTAAAATTATTGTGGTGATAGATCACAAATGGTCTGTAACCGCTAAATTTGTCAAACCCATCACAGTCAAATTTCCTTTACATTATAAAAATATATACTTCCAGTCTAGTGCTTACTTTACCAGATATTGTTGTAACTGGTATTTATCGCACACCATCAGTAAGGAATGCTGATGAAATCGTCACTTCTCTGCAACCTCTGCTACACAGTTATATAAGCTTTCAGAATGTAATAATAACAGGAGATATAAACATAGACATGAAGCCTAATTCTTCTGATTCTAATTCACATAATAATAATCTTGTACCGCTAGCATATTACGGACTACTCCCGGGTTCCTACGCGTGATAAAATGTCCTACGACCACATGTTGATAAAAGCACTACTTCCAGCTAAATCCCTGGTACTTACTAACGCACCGACTGACCATTCTACTGTTCTCCTTAACCTTAAAAAACAATGCAAACCGCCATCACCTCTAAAGACAAACACTTCCTACGATTATGATGCATATCTTGATGAGGTGAAGTTAACTCTTATAGATATACTAGATATGAAAGATCAAAAACCAAGCCACTGAGACACTGGTCAACAGTATAAAAATTGCGCTGAACAACAACAAGACCTTTAAGAACATTCCTGGTAGAAAACCTTGTATGCAGCCCTGGATAACACCAGGAATGCTACGACGCCTTCATAATTGCGACAAATCACACTGCAAATCTAAAAATAATCCGGATAATATTATATTAAAAATAATATACTCCAGATATTGAAACTATTGCCACAAAATAATACGAAAACTTAAAAATAATTATGAGAAAATAATAAATGAGAATGTAAAAACTCTAAAGCTCTTTGGAAAACCTTTAAATCACTATGTTATTTAAATAAAAATAATTGTAATGACTTACTGAACTCTCTACTTCACCTATAGAATCAGCCAACTTCATCAATAATTACTTTACCAACATAGGAAAAAACCTTGCAGAAAAGCTAATTAATTCGCCCCATTCAGGAGACGTAAACAACACATCAACCTCAGTTAATTCTCTTGTTCTGTACAATACCGACCCCACTGAACTAAATCTAATAATAAATAATCTGTCTATTAACTCAGCGTTTGGATGAGACAATATACCCACATCATTTATTAAATATGGAGAAGACTACCTTACGCCGATACTTTGCCATATATATAACCTTTGAGTAAATAGGTGTAGTCAAATTAATGACAACAAAATTTCTCTAATAATCAGTATGGTTTTAGAAACGGTATTTCTACAGATGATGCAGTTCTGGCACTGACGGAAGAAATTTGTACACATCTTGATTGTATTAATAAATGTGTGGGTGTTTTCTTGGATCTGGCGAAGGTTTTCGACACCGTCTCTGTTCCTATCTTACTGAAAAAGTTATACGATATTGGTATAAGGTGTACTACACACTCTCTATTTACCGACTATCTCACTGATATTCAGAATCGAACCAAGATTGGTGATACTGTTAGCAGTCCACAACTAATATCTTATGGCGTTCCACAGGGCAGTGTCATCGGCCCTAATCCGTTCTTAATTTACGTGAACGATTTATGCAACTATAAAATTCAAAATTGTAAAATATTCACCTACGCTGATGACACTGCCCTCATATTCGATGCAAAAATTTGGGGTTATCTTAAAGAACTAACAGAAATGGGCATCTCTCACGTTTATAATTATTTAAAAACAAATTTATTTACCTTAAATGTTGAGAAGTGCCAAAACAAAGTTTGGACCGAAACAATTTTTATTTCAAACATCTTACATGTACAATAAAATGAATAGTAGACTCAAAATATACCCCATGACACGATTTAAAGTTAAATCTTGCTTTACAAATTGTTTGAATGATCTAAAATATGAAGATACGGAAGATGTGTGTGTGTGTGTTATCTAAAGATTAACTTTAGATAACACACACACACACACGAACCCATACACACAAACACAGGCACACACACACACACACACAATTTCATGTATTTTATGTCTATTAATTAAGTTATTTCTTGTTTGCGGTAAGATTGCCGTGGTGGAGCAGCGGGGCCCATAATACAGGTCATCAACCCAGTACAGGGGGCCTTGCGATTAGTGTGTAACATAAAAAGTTATAAAATAAACGATTTTTCATTTTCATTTTTCATATACTTATGATGGAAACAACAAATGCGCTTGCTATTTTAGTACTAACTAGCTGTTGCCCGCCTCTTCGTTCACATGCACTACAGTCAAAACTACGTGCTTAAGCTATCGTTTGTATGGCCTATGTGTTATTCTGGTACATAAGCTACAACACTGCTAAGTTTCATCACAATCCGCTTGGTACTTTTGGCGCGATTAGGTAACAAACATACGTACAAACTTTCGCATTTATAATATTAGTAATATTTATATATGTGTATGCTTTCAAATGTTTTTCTTCTAGGTTTATCCTGGTCAGACCTACTACGTGTACAGTCCTGGATACGCTAACAGCTATCCGCCGGGGGTCCAATGTCGATGGTTAGCATTTTGTCCTACTGGATATAATTGTCGATTGGATTGTTCTGATGTGGCTTTACCATATGTAAGAAACAATATATACGTAACCAACACCTCAATCATCTTATTAATAAAGTAGGTTCCCTGTTCCGTGCATCATACATGCTCATTTCGATTGTTTAACTATTGCGTCTATTATTCCCTGCATCATAAGCGCACATTTCCATTGTCTAACTATTGCATCTATTGTTCCGTGCATCATACGTGCACACTTCCATTGTTTAACTATTGCGTCTATTATACCCTGCATCATACGCGCACATTTCCATTGTCTAACTATTGCATCTATTGTTCCGTGCATCATACGTGCACACTTCCATTGTTTAACTATTGCGTCTATTATACCCTGCATCATACGCGCACATTTCCATTGTTTAACTATTGCATGTATTGTTCCGTGCATCATACGTGCACACTTCCATTGTTTAACTATTGCGTCTATTATACCCTGCATCATACGCGCACATTTCCATTGTTTAACTATTGCTTGTATTGTTCCGTGCATCATACGTGCACACTTCCATTGTTTAACTATTGCGTCTATTACCTGGACAGGGAACAGATTAAGATTACATCTATCAGTAACATGTTAATATTGCAGTCTCCGTCTATTGTCTACTGACATTAACTCTCTGCAATTACATTAACATTAAATCATCATCATTAATTCATCATTATCAGTCCTTATTGGTCCACTACTGGATATAGGCCTCTCTCAATGAACGCCAAGACGACCGATCTCCTGCTACTCACATCCATTCCGGACCGGCTGCAAAGTCATCAGTTTACATTATTCACTGCTCTCTATTCTAGTCGCTAGTCACTGCTCTCTACTCTCTCTCCTATTCTTATTGATTATTTCAGTCTACATCATGTTCTCTCGATCGTCTGCTGATATCCAGGACCGGTGACCCTCAGCTCACGTCAGCTGATTACTATTGCGGACGCGGTTCGGTCTCCGCCGTCTCAACGGGTCAAAGGATAAGTGTTGGTATGTTACAATTTTATGAATTTTGCATTAATATAGTAAGATGTAATGCCATGCTGCTTTGCAGCGGAATTGGGCCGCACGACCGGGGTGACATCTACGGTGTCGCGTTTCGTGCGGTTTGTAAGTATTCGGTGGCCCATTGGGGGGATGATAGGAGTGCAACGCGTCTACGTAACAATCATATTGATGTCCATGGGCGTCGTTAGTCTACAAAAGGCACAGTTCGCCCCCTTATGTTATAGAAAAAAGTTTAAGCACACGTGTACATGAGTTTAATGTTTAAGTTTATATTGTTTAAATCACGAAGTATTTGAACTTCTATCTATTGCATTTGGGAGGAGTTAAGTTAGATGCGCGCGCACACCGACACCAAAAGTCGACAGATAAAATGTTGTCCTATCTATCAGTTTTCATTCTCCATGCACAAAAGCACACACATTTTTACCAACGTTTTCTTTGCACAGGTCTGATAACATCACGCTCCAGCCCGGGAGGTCGGTTCATGTGTACCCTCACAGCCCAACTTGCTACTAACTCCACTCAGTGCAGTTGCGGTTATAAGAAGAGGGTGAGGCCTTCTCATGTCCATTCAAAACAATATTTCACAAGCTTTTACCTGCGCCTGTTTAGTGTTTCAACTTAATAATAAATTTCAATAAAATTATTTTGCAAAAAAAATAATTTCAAATTAATTTACTTCTCAGAAATATTGAGGTTTCACATACAGACATTTTTTGAGTTATATTATATGAAGTAATCTCGGCTTCACCAGCCATAATGTTATTGGGACTTTTATAGATTCCGTGTCCTTCAAACAACAGGTTTATTTGGAAGCTTCTTCGGTCATCTAACGATTTCAAATACCACTTTACTATTTCCTTATTTTCCCAGAGCACTTTGTGTTTTATATGTTTTCATAATAAAACGTTTCACTTTAAAGCATTATAACACGTAAAATGTGTACGTACATGTAAAATTCGCTCAGAGATGATTCCATAACTAGGTTATCCACAAAGATACTAATGCTTATTTTATTATCACTTGTGTAGAACCGAATCGTCGGTGGCCAAGAGACAAGTCCCAACGAGTATCCCATGATGGCAGGTCTCATTTACCAGAGTCAGCGGGCAATTAAATGCGGTGCTGTCATCATCGATGCAAAATATGTTCTTACCGCGGCCCATTGTGTCAGCGGCAAGGGCGTCAATGAGCTAGGCGTTGTCGTCGGTGAACACGACACTTCTACTGGCAGTAAGTCACGTGCTCGGAAAAACAATCCGTTAAGCGTATAAATGTATTAACAGTATTCGATGATGATGATGGTGATGGAAACTATAAAGTTTTTAGCAAAATAGCAGCAAAAGAGAAATACACTTCGACAACGAGGCGGAGTTCGAATATAATTTCTTTTTATCTTTATTGAAAGGCTGATAGCTCATATACATTAAGTCAACCTTACACACCTACTGATGAAATAATTATAAACGTAACACTAAACAAAACTTAAGAATCTGTCATTATATTCTAATTTAAAATTAGAACTAACAATATTATGTATAAAAAGGAAAAGTTCAGCTTTATTGCATTTTGTGTCCATCATAAATTCTTCTCGGAGAAATGAGTTTCTATCACATTCTATAAGAAGATGTTATAAGTCTTCATATCGGTTGCATTTTGTACAGTTAGAGTTGGTCATTTTACCTTCTAATATAGAGTAACAACAGTAGATTTAAGAAAATACCGCTTTTTTGACATGGCGAAACTACGGGAGAGCGTTAGTTCACCGGCTCTGGATGGGGTCCAGTGGTGTATGGGGATCGCGGCACCTTATAGATCCGAATATCCACCAAACCATTCCTAAGTGACCGACGTCTCCAACACATTACGGTTGCCCCACATTACAGGACAACCCCACCAACTCTAGGACAGTACAATGGGGTGAGGTTTCCACCCTCGCCCCTTGTCCCGTGCGCAAATGCGCCGCCTCCTTTTGCTCTTTTGCCCCCTCTTATTATAAGAGAAGTACAAAGGGCAGCTCCTCCTCCTTCTCTTTGTTCCCCTCTTCTTATGAGCCCCCTCCACGGTTCAATTAGCTTCGCCCGAGGTGTCTCGATTCACCCCAGGCTACTGAGCCCCACCGCCACGATAAGACCATGAACCTCCAACGACCCGCTCTATATAGCCGCTAGGTCCACCTGCTAACAATACCACTCATTTAACACAAACCCGTCTCATAAAAATACCAATAAACCTCAGAAAAAGAAGAATCTTCGGATTAACACAACTCATTAGGAAAGAAAAGAGGTCTGACAATATGAGTAATCCTAAAGGTACGTAACAGGGCTGGACTAACGTGTTGTGTTAAGTCCACAGATTATTAAGTCAGTAGACGAGTATTAAAAAAAATATTTTTCAGATGATTCACCGGCCACCCAAGGTTTTAGAGTTTCATCTTACCTGGTCCATCCGCAATATAATCCGTAAGAAAACTTCATTTTATTTCGGTGACGTTGCGTTTCTTTAAATTATTTAAATAATAAAACTATTCTCCGTAGAAAAGAAAATGTAGATACCTTTTAATGTGGTGTCAATACAAAAATGGAGGTTGTTGAAATTTTATGAAAACTGAAATATCTACGTGGACAGTATTGCGTGTAACATTACTCACATATGAATTACTATTTGTAAATTTCCAGATCAACTTACGACGCCGATATAGCGATTGTAGCTATAGCTGGAGAGATAGTCTTCAGCGAGTTTGTGGGTCCTGTCTGCTTACCATTCAAATACGTTAGCAGCGACTTCACCGGCAGTGCAGTGACGTTATTAGGTAAAAGTTCATGTTACAGCCTTCTAAAGTTTGACCAGAAACACTGTGCCGCTTTTTAGCCTACATAATCTATACTGATATGGGGATTTTTTTGGTTAATATCGAATAGGCTCCAAAACTACTGGACCGATTTCGACCACATTTACACTAACAGAATCCTAGTTATGTTATAAAGTAAGTTTGTAAGTGTATTCACGTAAGAAACTACTGCATGGATTTTAATTAAACTTAACAATAATTTAGTTTATACATCAGAATAACACATGGCCTATAGAAATAATAACTTTTTGCACGTGGTTTTGTCTGTAGTAAATGCAGACAAAGCAGCCAGTATGTCGTAATTTATTTCCTTTCTCTAATTATTATTATTTGTAATGATGTGAGCTACGGCGCTCCCCGGGGAGGCCCAAGTCCAGGAGTGGACTTCATCCGGATGATGATCATGGTGATAAGTAGCTGTTAGGTTTAGCACAAAGTTACGATACGATACATAATGACGATTTGGTGTATTCACACATTTTACGTCCGCTAAAATTACTAAAAGCAAGAGATAATGCCATGCTGCAAAGGCACCTTAGGCTCCACCACAGACAGGCTGCACATAGGTGCCTCTCACTCACTTGATGCCGCTGTAAAGCGACAGCGTCGCTGTCGCGTTTCGTGCGGTTTGTGAGTAGCCGGTGACCCATTAGGGGGGGGGGGGATGAAAGGAGGGCAACGCATCTGCGTAACAATCATGAGAATATCCATGAGTGTCGGTAGTCATCAAAAGGTTCTGATTTCTCGTATTCACCCTTAACCTATATAAAAAAAGTAAATGTTTCTAGGTTGGGGGACGCTACAGCCGGGCGGAGAAACATCTCCCGTGCTCAGGAAGGTGGACGTAAATGTCATCAGTCGGTCCACGTGCCGGCGCCAAGTCCCCACGCTCACGGCGCGGCAGCTGTGCACTTACAGCCGGGGGAAAGACTCATGCCAGGTACAGATCTGAGGATCATATCCTCGACATTGACATTTATTTTTTAAATTTCGAAACGAAGGTATCAACAATTTATTCTGCTTGAAATGAAGAGGAAAATACCTCTATACTAATGTTATAAACGAGTGGGTGCCCACGACTTCGTTCGCGTACTTGTTCAATTAAAAAAAAGTTTTTTTTACCTTAAGGTTCTATCATCTTTGTGCGAAGACGCGGGTAGTAGCTGGTACATAACAAATTAGAATGAACAGACTTAAAAAAAAATACAAAACGTATTATCGAATCAAAATTGTGGAATAATTATAATTTTGTGGTGGGTTCAAATACTTAGAGGAAATACCAAACATTTCCTCGACACCAAACTCAAAAATATAATTGTTTCTTAATGTTCAGCCCACAATACGTTTTTAAGATCTGTTTGAATTTTTTAATAATTTTAATATAGAAACTACTGAACCAATTTCGACGAAGTTTTCACTATTTCCTACGGTGAATGAAAAGTAAATGTAAGTAAATATAAAATAATGATCTAAATCCGATCAATAGCCCGCACAGTTTGTCCGATGTGAATATTTTGCAATTATAAGATAATATTATAATAATATGTGTCAAATTGATAACTTCCTTTTTTGAAGTCAGTTAAGCAGGTCACGACTTTAGCTCAAGTATTGTTTGTGTTCTAGGATGACTCTGGAGGCCCGGCTTTGTACACAGATCGCTCTACCGGTTTATTATTCAACGTAGGTATCATCAGTTTCGGTCGATTCTGTGCTTCCGAGGATCCTGGGGTCAACACACGTGTTTCGGCTTTTCTGGACTGGATAGTGACAAATGCACCTGCCAACTACTGTAGAAAATAATTTGTCTTTGGTTTGAGTTGAAAATTATTAAAATATTTATTTGAATAAACCCTATAATCCGCAATAATGAGTTTGTATTTTATTAAACTAGAAAGATCTTGTTTTTATGAAAGCTTCGTTCCATTCAAATAATGCCAATTGACTACCGTGCAGTGGGCAGTTGGTATCTAGCCAATGGATCCGTAGGTATCATCAGAGAATTTACGCGCTACTGCTCGCAAATAAAACTCAGACAAATCGTAGAATGGCTGAGAATATAACCACCTCTTTACACTGATCTATAAGGACGGATTGGCACAAAACATTCCCTCGAGTTTCGTCATAAGATGTTTTATTTACTAATGAATTAAGATTGCACACAATGAACTATTATCTATACTTATCATAAACTAATGACCCCGAAATTGTCTGTGAAATGTAATCGATTTTCTCTAAGCCTACTGGACGAATTTTCATGCGGTTTTCATCTATAGACAGAGCAATTCTTCACGAAGGTTTTAATGTATAATTTGATATGTTATTTAGGAGAGAAGCCGGGGTGGATCGCTAGGTGCTAACAATTAAGTAATTACAAATCTGACTGCGGAAGTTTTTTAAGAAGTGTGACAATATTTTAGGAAGAGGTAGTGCCATGCATAGTGCATGACACTACATCCTCCTATACAACGGAATTGGGCCGGCGCGATCGGGGAGGTACCTCTTGCTCACATAGCCCCGCCGTAAAGTGACTTCTTCAGTGTCCCGTTTCGTGCGGTTACAAGAAGAGAGTATAAACTAGCCTAAATGCATAGATTAAGGTATTTTCCCATATATCTAAGTGTAGATCTTCTAATTACATCTTTAAAACCCAGCAGATTAGTTATCACCGGTCCTGCCAGACGCCAGTAAGTGTAAAGAGCTGCGTTCGTAACGTTTTGTTTGGTGGATTCCAATAAATATACCACTAATGGGTACTTCAAGAAAAAAACATCGAACTTTAGGAAGTCGTATCTTTATATTCGTGTTAAATGTTTTTTTAACTCCGTTTGTTGTCTAATTCTAGCTTTATAGGCTCAAACTGCACTATTCTGTTTTCCTCTAGATGGCGCTATTTTATGTGGTGTATTGATTTTTCCGCAGTCGCCGCCAACTGCGCGAACTTCATTCGCCCACAACCCTCCACTATAATTTCGTAACACAATAATTTAACACGTAAATATTTTAGTGAACTACAACGAAACAAAGAAATGTAGCCAGTACAACATGTTCGGCTCGTGGTTTAATTTCAGATCAATCATGATTTTTTTCATTTCAATTAAATTCCCTTAGCCTAAATTAATTACACAAAGTTATAGCTATGAGTTTCAATAAAATATTTCAAGTATGCAGATAGTTAGATCACATATATAATGCCGAAAAGGATTCCCTTCCACGTAGTTTATGCAACAAGTGAGTACCTCTTTTATATTTGTATATATTTAAAAATAAATATATGGCAAAAATCTGTAACGAATAGTATAAATCTACTATAGTCGATAATAGTCAATGAGCTCTAGAATCTGGATATTAGAATTAGAATTAGAATGGTGGAAGATTTAAATAAAAGTGTGTTAAGATGTTAGGGAGCATAGAAAATAAAGACATTCCCAGAAGTATTTTTGTCGGAAACAAAAAAGGTGGATACACAATTTAAAACATGTCAGTTACATAGTGATTTACAAGAACTATGAAGGAACTTTTCCTGGCCTAGGCTCTAAATTTTGTGCCTAGGTGTAAGATTACCTTAATGGTTGTTCCTGAGTCTTTCCCTGATGAGATAGTTTTATCCGTATAAGATATATAATCTTAAAGCGATATTGAATCAAAGTGCAGTAACAAAATTGCATTCTCGTTTTGAAAGACCATAGCCAAACACCAAATATGTCTCGTTTCAGTTTAATTTGTAAAAAATATCAGCTTAACGTTTTTATTCGAAATGTGTATATGTAATATGTTATGTAATCGTTGGTTGGTTAATAAACTATCAAAAATCATTCGTCTATATTGTGCCGGTCAAGAATTACGTTGGAACAAGCAAAGCAGATATGTTATATTATAATATATTAATAATAGTAACAGGCTGGTGTGTCACATTGCTTGGGAAAGGCTTTCCACATCTTCCTATTTAGAGCTAGATTGGCCCAATCAAAAATATAAAAAGGAAAAATGAGATTACTAATATTATAATATCTTTTTCGACTTGAAAAAAATACGAGTTGTTAAATAATCCTATCTTCTTTCTAATACAAATGTAATGTAAGAAATAAAAAGGTGGTACAGCTCATGTGATCTGGCCTAGGTGGATGTTCGCTGCATGTGGCGAATAAGTACCTATAAGGCTGATTGATAACTGGCCGAAACGACGAACTTAAAAAAAGATAGGGAAACAAAATTTATTACATTATATTCTGTCATCTCTTCGAAAATATAAATAACGCCATATTTGAATTTATTCGGACTGATAGAACTTGTGCGAGGGGACCAAGAACTTTCTCTGCTGTATATTTTCTCAATAATGGAAGGAAACGAATTTGCGGTGATAAAGTTATACGTTTTAAAAGGGAAAACAGCAACCCAGATTAAAGTCAAGCTGGACAGTGTTTTAGGTAGTACTGCTCCTGCACTGGGTACAATTCACAGATTTTAAACGTGGGAGACAGAGCTGCGAAGACGCCACAGTTCTGGCCGTCCAAATGAAATCACGATACGGGCATGATCAAAAAGATTCAATAAATCGTTTCTAATGATCGGCGCTTAAAGCATTTCCTCTGAACGCGTTTTAACATTTTACACAGACATTTCCGAATGAAAAAACTTGCGCGCGATGGGTGCCGCGTTTGTTCACTGTTAGCCAAAAGCAGCGTCGAGTGGCGACGGAGTGTTTAGCGCTGTTTAAGCGAGTTTTGGCGGCTTTATATGACAGTAGATGAAACATGGATACATCATTATAATCCTGACAAAAACAAAACAAAAGAACATTGTAAGCAGTGGACTGAGAGCGGAAACCCTGCGCCGAAGAAAGCAAAAAAGGTTTTGCCTGCCGGCAAAGTGATGGCGACTGTTTTTTGGGATGCTCGAGGGATTATTTTAGTAGACTATTTGCAAAGAGGAAAAATAATAAATGGAGAGTGTTATGCAAGCTTCCTGCAAAAATTTTGCGAAGAAACCCGAAAGGAACGGCCACATTTAGCTAAAAAGAAAGTTTTATTCCACCACGACAACGCACATATGCAGTCCTTCGGGGGTGCAGTTGCCAAGCTCCATAAACTGCGGTTCGAATTGTTACCGCATCTCCCTTATTCCCCATGCGACTTCCACTTATTCCCGAATCTCAATAAATGGTTAGGTGGCCGAAGATTTTCATCAAATAATGAAGTCATTGTCGCCGTAGACGAGTATTTTGAGGGGTTATAGAAAACGTTTCGGATACTTATCAATCACCATTGTGGAAATTATTTTTTATGAAAAAACAAACCGACTTCAAAGGTAACAGCGCAACTAAAAAAGTTAAAAATAAACTAAAAAACAGTGAGGTGTTTATTTTGTGTTTTTGTTACATGTGTTTTCTAAGAGGCAGAGCAATGCTGCAATGCGTCCAAATTGAGCCCTAACGACCGCGGAGGTACCTCTATTAGATATTTTACAAAATCTTATGCTGGATACCGAGTCACAAAAAAACAAATTAATATTAGTAGTAGTAGTAACAGACTTGTTAGTTCGCGCACTGAACTATTGCTTGCTAAATTTACATCAGAACGAGGATTACCTGAAATGTGTTTGGGCAGTCCTATTATAAAAGGTGACTCGTGGTCTAGTGGTAAGCATGTTTAGCCACATACATGAGGTCTCGAGCTCAAATTCAAGTGGTGACGTCACGAACACATACAGTTGCGCTCTCGTTATTTTATGATCTTAAAATTAACACAGTGACTGAAAGTCTAAGTGAAGGAGTAAATATTGGGCCTCTGTAATTAATGTACTCGTGCAAACGTTATCTCTTAACAAAGTGACTATTATAAAAATATATTTCAGTTTTACCATTTGTGATTAAAAAGTTTTTGAGTTCGCGTGAGGGTAATTCGTTAAAAACAATCACTCAAACTCAAGAAAAAACTAATAAAATGTGTGTAGGAATGTTGTATAAATCAGCAGTTAGCAAAGAATGGGGCTGCCCTGTGTGCAGTACGAACCGTCTCAAGGGCGACAATAGCTGCACACCAGTAAAGGCCATCTGCGGGTCACTGGATCATATACTACAGGGCGGAAATAGAAGCATCAGCCCATCAGCGACCCATATAGTAAATACGAGAAATGCGCCGTGAGCTTGAGCTATAATTTTGTTAAATGGCGGAAGTGAGGCAGTTCCGTAAAATATTTAAATCGTCTATGGAGAGTGTGGCGAAGCGCATGAACGGACTCTAACGGAGGCTAGAAGAACTCGAAAGAAAATCCGCATCGGCCCCGATAGCAACGACGGGCAAGGTCACTGATATGCAGGAAACAGTGGTACAACTTAAAACGGAGTTAAATGAGAAGGAACAGGATACGATTTTGACTCATTTGGAGATGGGACAGTTGCCAAAAGAGCGCGGTGAAAGTGTACTGCATGCGGTAACAGTGCTGGCTATTAAATTAGGTGTCGCGCTGGTGGGGCAGGACGTCGTATTTGCTGAGCGGGTCGGACCGCCTGCTCCGAGCGGTACTATCGACGCCGGTGCACGGAGCCTGGCGAGGCGGGTTGTCGTGCGCTTTGTGCGCCGTCAGGTGCGCGATGACGTGTTGCGAGCCGCGCATGTGCGCCGGCCCTTCACCACTGAGGACATCGTAGTGGGCAGACCGAAGCATCGCGCGTTAACCTTGCTGTTAACGCTTTTAATCATAGCGTCGTGTCTCTTTTTCATATTTACGCCCCTAAAAAGTCTGTTATTATAAGAGAACAGATTAAACACTGGATTACAGACACCATCAAGTTAATGATTAAATTGAAAGATCAAGCAGCTTGCGCCATATATCGCAAGACTAAACTAGATAGCAAAATACAATATTATAAATTATTAAAGTCTACAGTAAACCGGGCACTCTACTTTGATAAGCAAGCATATTTTGAGCATAACATAAATAATAACATTCACAAATCTCACCGCTTATGGAACAATCTTAAAAATACACTCCTTCCAAAATCACACGATGAACTGCCCTCTGTTTAGCAATCCAGACATTATTAACAATCATTTTCTGAGTATACCAGGTTGCTCCAGCGTTCACTTATCACAGTTGATTTATTACGAATACCACAAATTCTGTGACGCAGGGTGGGCAGAGCGTATTAGTGGAGAGATGGTTATAAAAATCATTAGAACTTTAAAATCTGAAGCGGATGGTTACGACGCTATAACGCCATACTCTATATTGTGATCAGATCTGTTACCACATGTATTTATCCTGACATCTGAAAATTAGCTATCGTTACACCTCTACCTAAAATAGCAAATCCGGCTCATTTAAATGATCTGAGGCCTATAAGTATATTGCCGTACCTTTCCAAAATATTAGAGAAGGCTGTCTGTAATCAATTAGTACAGTATCTCGAAAAATATTAAACTTTGCCTGAGGTTCTTCAGTCCGGATTTAGAAAGCAACGTAGCACGGTTACTGCTCTACTGGATGTAACCGATAATATTATGTCCACAAGACAAAGGAATGTGTACCGTGCTCGTATTGTTGGACTTTTCGAGGGCCTTTGATTCAATAGATATTGATATGCTGATGTCGAAGAAAAGTTACTATGGTTTTCATTGGACCACTTTACAATGGTTTAACAACTATCTTAGCGACCGACATCAGTAAATTAAGGTGTGTTGTGGTGGTTTTATACACTAATATCCAATAGATCTTCTGTGAATAGGGGAGTCCCACAAGGCTCTATATTGGGGCCAGTTCCGCTCACATTATATTCTGCAGATATACATAAGGAAATAAAAAACTGTAAGTATTATTTGTATGCCGATGATGTGCAAATATACATCTCGTGTAAACACTCTGACATCGATAGTGCAAAAGTAAAACTACCTACCTGGTCTAAAAACAATTGCCTTCTACTTTATCTCTATTATTAAGAAGACGAAATATCTAGTGGTTGGTAGTAAATATCAGTTACATAATCTTTATCCATCAACTAGAGTCATGCTCGCAGAAGAAGCTATTGATCGAGTATGCGAAGCGCGGAATCTTGGCTTGCATATGGACTGCAGTTTAAAATATGAAAAACACACTGTCAACACTATAAGAAATTGTTTTTTATAAACTTAAAGTACTGCACCAAATAAAACCATATTTTTGGAGGAGGAGGAGTTGAGAGTCCAGCTTGTTGAGTTTCTTGTGCTCTCGAAACAAAATTATACGGTCGCGGTCACGGGCTAACGCATTCTGGCACGAAAACAAAAACTGATACAAAGAGTCCAGAATGCTTGCGCCCGTTACTGTTTCGATATACCACTGAGGGCTCATGTGACACCATATCTCAACAAACATTCAATTTTAAAAATGAAACATCGACGCAAACTTCACTTGGTTTATTTACTTTTCGGAGTTTCGAAATACGAACAGCCTAGATATCTTCAAGAGAAGTTGACGTGGATGTTGGAGCTGAGATTCTGTAGGTCTCACCAGTGTGCTAAGCAGCTTTCGACACAACGTCATTGTTCAGCAGCTTACAGAGGTAGGTAGTATCCGCGACGCAGCCTCCAAATGCTGGAACAATATCCCACCGGCGATAAGGAACCTGCAAAATATACTAACATTTAGATTCAGACTAAAAAAATACATTTACGAATATCAGAAAAGGGAGGAAGCATTAAAGCTTGATACTAGTGTTTTTTAATTTCTGATTGGATTTATAAATGTATGCATGATTTCTTTACCGGTATTTTCGTAACCCTTACTTACCTTAAATAAATCTGTAAAATTTGTCCGTGCCATGCAATGTTGTAAGTTGATTCGTTTTCACTTTTATTTATGTTTTTTTTTTGTTTATTGTGTGATGATGTCTAATGTGTACGCAAACAATATTTCTCAAAATGTGTACTTGTTTCGTGATGTCACTAAATGCCAACGGAAGACCAGTACTGGTATAAATCAGCAAAATACTGAGTTGGAACAAATTTGTGACGGACGACAGTTATAAGTATAATTAATATAATCTTGTATTACTTGCATGTACTACTATGTGTGGTTCACAAATAAATTATTCTTTCTTTCTTTTAAATCCCGAATCCGACAAAACAAAAAGTGTTATTAGGATTTTTCAATTTCTAACATCAGTCGGAGTTTTGGAAGTAGGCGGTGTTACACCCACGGCGAGGTTCTGAGAGCACGTTAAGCCGTCGGTCCTACGCTTGATTGTTTTACCGGTCGTGTCGGATTGCTGCTCCATCAGAACAGGAGAAGAAGGTATAGTGAGAGCACTTATGTCTGACGACTGACGAAATCGACTAGGACTTATTATGTACAACTTTTTCTAATATTTTTTAACTTACAATTATTTAAGTAATATGTAAAACAGTACATACAATATGTAGTATTACAGAGTAAGTAAACAAACTAAGAAATCTTCTATTGAACACATGTCCTGTGTGTAGACTGTAAGACAAAAAATAAATAATTTGCAGGCGAGGACAGCTCATATCCAGCATGCGAGTTGAACTCTCAGGGGCCGGCTGCTCGCGGCTGGCGCAGCACGGGCTGCCCTCCTCACGAGCTGCTGCTGCGCCTGACCTGTGTCACCAACATCCACAAACTACAACTTCTCGCCCACCATCAGCTCATACGTAAGTACCACTCTTTATAGTGAGCACCCGCTCGACCGGTCCCACCCGTTCAGTGACCACCCGGTTATATCACCTGAAGATATTGTAGAAGATTGCGCATACACTTCTGTCCTGGTGTTAGGAGCAAAGCGGACTGGTTAAGGGAAAACAAAAAAAAGGACCCCACCAAGCCTCATTTGCTTAGTTTCGCGTATAAGGAAGAAATAAGGTTGAACACAACGGTTAATTTTCACAGGTACCTTAATTCTTTTTATTTAGATATTAAAACATACGCAACATAAGACACGGTTCGATGATTGACGTAAGGGTACCGATTGATTTGTATGGTTGACTAGCAGGTATTTAGTACCTACTAAACTATGCTTCTGAGAACATATTTAGACAGAATATCGTGATTCACACTCTGACACAGTATGTTAGTGGCGCTAGCGAGCTGTCTGAATTTTGTCAACTCTTTTTATAGAGTAAGGGGTAAACGAGCAGGTGGTAGGTAACTACCGCTGTCCATAGACATTCTCATGACCCGAGGTTATGCAGGCGCGTTGCCGTCCTTTAAGATGGGAGTAAGCTCTTTTCCTTCAGACACCGACGGTGGCAGCTGGTTCCACGTCGATGTTGTGCACGTTAAGAAATTACGCTTGAAGCGCATAGTTGTAGACTTTGGGACATCAAGGTGGGGACGGTGGAACTTAGACTTTTTCCTGATGTCCGAGAGTGGTATTCCGCTGCTTGTGTTAATCAAATACGCTTGAAACGCACAGTTGTAGACTTTGGGACATCAAGGTGGTGACGGTGGAACTTAGAGTTTCCCGTAATGTCCGAGAGTGAAATTCCGCTGCTGGTGTTAATCAGAACATCTCCTCGGAACACTCCCCGTTGTAGATGCGGTAGAAGACGCAGAGCGAGCCAACATCTCTTCTTAATGCCAAAGGAGCAAGCTTCACGGAAACAACTTGATGTCAACGATTCGAGACCGAGCACACCCTGCTTCTCGGAGGCTAATTTAGCTTTCGCTTCCAAATGACCGTGGAATTGAATGTTGCTCGATAAGTCAACTCCAAGAAACCCGATACTAGC
This sequence comes from Eumaeus atala, assembly GCA_017140195.1. NCBI lineage: Eukaryota > Metazoa > Arthropoda > Insecta > Lepidoptera > Lycaenidae > Eumaeus > Eumaeus atala. Next base: position 561,171 of record JAFELO010001158.1, read on the forward strand.
TGAAGCGAGGAGATACGGAGAAGGGGGTTCTTTTGGCGGTAAACGCGCAAAGTTGTATCTTTTTGGGGCTAAACTGGACAAAATTTTGGCGGCCCCATTCCGAGACTTTCATCAATAAAGACGTGAAGTCGATTTCAGACATTTTTTTCCGATTCTGACAATTTGGTTTCGATACTTGGTGACATTTTTAGGGGAAATATTGGTGTGGCCAGTGTATAGTGTATAATGCATCACCAGTACGGCACGGTTTCGGCATCACCAATGTGGGATCCATAAAGGCAAGCATAGACGCGAGGGTGGTTGTCACAATCTACGCGTAGCCAAGATCCATCTCTTCAAGATTGCAGATGCGAAGAAAGCAGATATCCTCCCCGATGTATGAACACATTTCAGCATGTTGCACAAAGGAGTGTACTAGCTCATACCTTGGGTACGAGAGGTATGATGTATCAATTGGAGATATCTGCGTTTCCGTCAAGAAGAGCAAATCCGATTTCTGATGAGGTTTAGGTTGGAATGCAGCCCCAGTGTGTAGCAAAAATTCACCACAAGAGCAGCAGGGGGAGCCTTCGGTTTGAACTTGCGTTTGCCCTTTGCAATATCGTCAATGAGCACATGTTCGCCCCCCCCCCCTTAATACGCGGGGCAGCCTAGGTTTCCAAACTCAGGTACAGGTCCTGAGCTTGGATTCAGCTGCGTACTTAAAGAGTTAGCAGCTTGGCGCTACCTCAAAAGATGGTAATTATTAATTAACAACATGAAGTAATTGTGATTATTTTAACAATTATGATTGACGATATTAATATTATTTTGACAGAGTCTTCGTTCGATAAGCCTAAATAAACGCACAAATTTACAGAAGCGTCGTTGAGTTGTTTTAACAATGATTCAGATTTAGATTACTTATTTTTTGTGACTATTTATTTATAAGGAGGGTGTCATTGCTTTTAATTTCAGCTGCGTCCGTGGAAGTACTAGTATCAGGAGGTGTGGTCTCGGAGGGGGCTGCTACGCCATGCGGCGCCACCTACACCAACGTCGGAAAGGTGTCTCTCGCCAAACCAACACCACAAGCTAGAACAAGAGAGCTAAGGTTTTCTGCCATTTTCTGATGATACATTTTTCTGATGCTTCATAATTATAGTCACAGAGCCCCACGGGTCAAGAGACCACATTGCAAACGTCTAAATGCTGAGAGCAATTAAGATGGCTTTCGTTTCCTGAGAATTGAAGACACAATTACTACTGTTTTTGTTTGAAAACATATTTTAATATTCTGTTTTTATATTGTAAAGGAAGTAGCAAATGTTTCACTCGATGTGTTAATATCTTGATTTCTTATAAGTACTATACTTATACACCATACATGTGTAGGCTAAGTAATAACTTTATTGGTTTTTATAGCATAGGTTAGCAACCAAGTAATCGGAGCCTTTTGACGACTACCAACGCCCATAGACATCCGCACGTTTGTTATCCAGATGCGTTGCACTCCTTTCATCCTCCCCTCTAATGGGCCGCTGGGTACCCACCAACCGCTCCAAATTTGCTTTTAGGTGATCTTATGCGAGCGAGAGGCAGCCCGGTAGTACAGCACCAAGTTGTCTGTAAGCTATTTATTTGTTGTGATCTTTACAGATCTGCAGCTCTACCAGAACCGACAGCTGCCAGATTCGTTAAGCTCAAACTTTCTGGTCCTCATCCGCCTGCTGCTGACGATGACCAGGTTATATTCGTTATTTACATTAAATTGTTATTATTTTAATTATTTGCTTAGTACTGGCTGGTAGTTTCTCTGCCAGGAGTTTGCGTCCTTTGTTTACGTAAATATACCGGATGGTAATGTACACCTACAACCATAGATTAGGCATCGTATATCTAATGTTTTATAATATACAGAATAAACTCCTAGCCTATTCACAAACAATATTTTCATTCTTAACTGTTGGTGGAAGTTCTACATTATGTAGTATATATAATGATATCTGTACCTGCTACTGATTTTATTGCTACCAATTTTATTACGACCGGTAGGTTTAAATAGAGAATTGACAATCGAATCATTGCAGTAATAATTGACGTTTCCATAATTGAAGATGATTTTCATCATGATTAGTTTCTTTGAATTTCGTTGCTTGGACTAGTATGCACTAGTGCTTCTGGTGTAAATTTAATTTAGGTTGTATGGTCATCCCCACTTTTTACCAATATAACTAGCAGCGCCCTGCTGCTTCACCCGCGCAACCGGCGTACCTTTTTTTGTTGACGCGGGGAAACGTATTTACGCGCCTTCAATCTCCCTGTGTGGGGCTCGCGGCACATTATATAGTGTCGAATACCCAAAAAACCACCGCGAGTGCCACCAGTGCCGCCTTTGGTGAGGTGCCCCTGAACAACAAATCATCAGGGCATCTCGACGGCAAGCAAGGGGCCGATGCCATCTGCACAGATGGGATTGTCCCGCACCACATGACAACCCCACCGACTTTGGGACAGTGCAATGGGATGAGGTTCCCATCCTCACCCCTTGCCCCGTGCGCAAGAGCGCCGCCATTTTTTGCTCTTTTGTCCCCTCTTCTTATAAGAGGGGTACTAAGAGCCGCCATCTCCTCGGTGCAATTGGCTTCGCCCAAGGTGTATCGGTTCACCCCAGGCTACTGAGCCCCACCGGCACGACAAAGCTGAACCATGGTGGGGGCATACCTACCCCGCTCCTATTTGTACACGAAAAGAATTTTCCAACTTGTAATTGAAAATATTGACGCGTTCGAACAATCAAAAAAAAAAATCTCCAGATTTATTACGCTACTATAGACAACATTTAATGCTCCAGGTTGCACTGATGGCTGTGAACGTGTTGGGCGACGAAGTGGTGGATGTGACTGATTCGCCTAGCCCCAGTAAAGCAGCTGTGTGCTTCTCCCCTTACGACGATCTGGCGTTCGTGATGTACGTAGACAACGAGATAGCGGACCTGGTGCGCTGCCTGGACAGGAAGAAAAAGGCAGCAGTCGCAGGCAAGTTTCTATTTTATACACATGAGTGTATACATTATTTTAAGGGCTTTTTATCTGCACGCAAAAGTTGAAGATGGCGTTCCAACATTTTGTTGTGTAAAATTTGTGGAAACATAAAGAAGTTATTAGAAGCATAACGGTGGTATAGAGCCGAGTATCGACTAGCTAGTTGATATTACAATAATAACCTGCGTACTGCTGGTTAATATTTATTTTATTCTAATTAAAATTGTGATTTTCAGCTTTATAATTTTTAAGCATGTTTAACCACTAACCTGTCTGAAGAGGTCACGGATAAACCGGGCGTTCTAACCAGGAGGCGTCTGGACCGGAACAAAAAGTCTTATGCGACTTTATTAGTTTCTGTTGACGGACTGACGTCTCGTTACTGTGAGCTGCAGTATATTTAATTTTAAAGGCATTTAGATGTTGTGAAGTTAAAACTTCGTGTTGTGAATATCGCAAATGCAACGATGATGATTATTTGGACCAACGTTGTACTAATTGGCGTCGGTCTCTTTCCACTTGTCGAAGCAAAAAATATTTAAAAGAATTTCCCTAAACATTCCTCTGCTATGTTCGATATAAATTTATTATAATGTGTAGAGGAGCGTTTTGAATATGCTCGGCGCCTAAAATCTGCGGGCTCGGCTCTGGCGGCGGCGGGGATCAGAATCGGCAGGTGGAGGCTGCGCAAGAGAACGGCGGCCGCCAGGGATGACTTCGAATTAGCCAGGCGTATGAGAGACAGAATAACTGACGCACTTATCGGGGTCAAAGAAGACAACGAGCTATGCAGACTCCTTGAAGGAAATGGGGTGAGTGAACGGACATGCCTTCTCATAACATAAGCTTTCATAATATCGCCTACGGTAGAGGTTAATATTTTTTTCTTCCGACATTTAACGACATATTAAATCGTTAATCATTTCATTATTTAATAAGGCGTATTTAATTTCTTTGGACATCACAGCGTTTATTCTATCATCAAAAATAATTTTGCTTAATCACTTTTCCTGACTCACTGACTGACTGAAACATCAGCGCATACACGATACTCTCTCCGATAACTTTAAGTTTGGTGCGCAGGCAGATTTTATGGAACGTCTACGATTTGGAAGGAACAAAAAATTCATTCCTAGAGGGATAAAAATTGGATACATAAAATAAAGAAAACTTAAGGAAGTGAAACCGCGTAGGTCATAGATGTTTATGTGTGTATTTCGATACTAAAAATCTTTGATACGAGGGGTGATTGATAAGTATCCGACACGACAAAGGACTTCTTTACTAATCTATTTAAAACAATTGTATTTTTCAACGTAGTTTCCTTCTACCTCGATGCATTTAGTCCAGCGCTTCTCCAATGAACTTACGCCAGTTTGATAAAATGTCTTTAACCCCTCAAAATACTCGTCTGCGGCGACAATGACTTCATCATTTGATGGAAATCTTCGGCCACCTAACCATTTCTTGAGATTGGGGAATAAGTGGAGGTCGCAGGGGGGTAGATCTGGGGAGTAGGAGGGATGCGGTGACAATTCGAACCGCAATTCGTTGAGTTTGGCAACTGCAACCCATGACGAGTGCACAGGTGCGTTGTCGTGGTGGAATAAAACTTTCTTTTTGGATAAATGAGGCTGTTTCTCTTGGATTTCTTCAAAAAATTTTATCATGAAAAAGATTGCGTAATACTCTCCATCCATTGATCTTCGTCTTTGCAAATAATCCACTGAAATAAGCATCCCCCCCCCCCCCCGAGCATTTCGGCGCTGGTTTTCCACTGTCAGTCCACTGCCTAAATTGTTCTTTTGTTTCAGGAGCACAGTGATGTATCCATGTTTCACCTACTGTCACATGACGCCGCAAAAACTCTTTAGTATCACGCTTAAACAGCGCCAAACACCCCGATGAATCCTACACTCGACGTTGCTTTTGGTTAACAGAGAGCAAACGCGGCACCCATCGTGCGCAAACCTTATTCATTCGCAAATGTTGATGTAGAATGTTAAAAACGCGTTCAGAGGAAACGCTTACCATTTCTGCTATCTGTCGCAACCTTAAGCGCCGATCATTCAAAAGGATTATTTTAATCTTTTTGAACGTGTCCGGATTGGCGTCAAATTTGGCGTTCTGTTTTCAAAAATATAATAGAATGTAATGTAAAAATTGTTTGCCTATCTTTTTCAAAAGTACGTCGTTTCGGCCAATTATCAATCAGCCCTAGTATATAAAATTTCTTAAAATTTATAAAAAAACATATTATTTAAATATATTTCTGTTGTCCAATACTTGTAACACAAGTCCTCACGGTACTTAGCACGGGGCTAGACTAACGTGATGTGATAAGTCCACAGATACTATAACTTAAAATGAATAGGTCCAACAAACATTATGTAATGACTCCAGCCTGATCGTCGCAACGACTCGTCGATGCCGCAAGCGTACGACTTCTCGCACCACCTGTCGCCGTCGGTCACCGCCGGCTCGCTGAGCGTCGACATCCCCTCGCCAGTGCCGCCCGTCGAACACTTCCCGCACCCTCGCGAGCAGTACAACGACATCGATGAGGCAGACCTCAATATACCTACTGTAAGTGCACGAGTCACTTTATATTACTGTTACGTTATATTGCAAGTAAATTTCAAGAAGAGGTAGTGTCATGCTGCATAGAAGGATGTAGTGCCATGCATAGTGCATGACACTAAATCCTCCTATGCAACGGAATTGGGCCGGCTTAACCGGGGAGTACCTGTCGCTCCCTTCATACCATCATAAATATTGTTTGTATCTAATTGCAGTCACCCGTCCAATTACAAGAAGAAATACCACTAGTACAATCACAACCCGCCCAACATGAAGAACAGGTCATAGAAGATAAAATAGAAGTACACAAAAAGGAAGATGAAGACATTAGAAGAGAGACTGATAGTCCTAGGAGAAGCATCACACCTAATGCCGCAAATGGTATGAGTTGTAACAATACGTAGTGCCACTTTGTAGTTTCTGGTTCTAACAAAAACTAAGCTTAACTATATTACGTACATGGAAGATACTAAACGATCTAGCACTTTAAACATTACTACTTAAAAGATGAATGAGACAAATAATTATAATCAACATAATTCAGAAAATTTGGGCCTTAAATAGACCTGACATAGACTAGACGTGTTCGGCCTACTTAGTGTTTGTCTTTGCTTATACGTTTAACGGTCACTTACAATTCGATCACAATATCGTTTATGAATTTAAAATATGGATTTTTCATTGCAGGTTCTTTAGTTAGGCGTAGGAATAAAAGTGCTGGGCCGAGGTCAACATTTGAGGCGTACGAGGAGCGACTGCTACCAGCGTTGAGACAGTACGTTATTCTTTTATGACTAAACGTACAAAAGTCAATGAATTGTTTATAATTTTTACTAATTTTAATACCCGGGCTCCGAGCTGTTCACTTAATCATTAGGTACATGATAATTGAGCTAGTATAGTGTTGTAACCTAAGTTGATATTGAATCAATAATTGTGCTGTCTTTGTGTGATTTTATACATTTTTATATCTCCACAGCTCTCACACAAACGAATATCTCCGAGAGGCAAAAGAAGAAGAGTGCAGTGGCGGTAGCGCCTCATCGCACCCGCGCACCGTCCACAAGCTGAATGAGAGGGAGAGGAAACAGGCTGCTCTACCTATACTTATATTTGGATATCCTTTAGTAAGTGCCTCAAAAGTTGTCGTCCTCTAAAACAGATGATACTATTGTTTAAAATGGCATTTGATTTGTTACAATAAAACTACCTTCTTCGATCCGCAAAAGTAGTCAATGCGTAAGGCATTCGCGTAAACTCAAGATACGAGTGTTAATTGATTTAAATGTAAATATCACAGGTTGAAAAGTTCTTTTCTAAAAATTATCTGGACAAAGAGGAGGGACTGGCAAGACTCAGGGCTGAATTAACAACGCCATCTAACGGAAGCACCAAGACCTCGCCGAACAAGACAGCCAGAGCCGCCGCTGCGCTTTTACAGAGAGCATTGAGAGATAAAGTATTTTCGGTGTACAGCCAAGCAAACGAAGTGGTGAAGGTGCTCTTTAAAGAATTTGTACCTAACAGGTTCGTACTACTAATGCCACAAAATCTTGTCACTGTGTGAGTAGTTTACTACATTCTGTTCGCTCTATGATAACATGAACATGACTACAAAATTGGCTACTACAACGAAATTTAATAGATTACTAATTAGTTGGAAAAGGAAATGGAATCGTTATTATCAATTTTATATTAGCGTCAATCACATATTATTTTTGCACTCCACGCTCCTACCTTTTCCCACATTTAATATTTATCATAATAAGTACTTGATCTTTACGGGTAGATTTTTTATCATTTGTTTTTGTGCACAATTTCTACTTTTTGTGCTATTATATTTATAGTAATTTGAAACAGTA
>JAFELO010001160.1:0-26969 GCA_017140195.1 Eumaeus atala
AAAAGATATCAATATCGTATAAAGAAAAGGTATAAATTATAAATAACCATGCTCAATTTTCCTTTTGTGTTCCGAGTCACAGTCTAAGATTGACTAGCCACAAGCAGTTTTAATTTATATCATGATCACAGACACGTACCTAAAACTTTTGGCATGTTTTGTAGTTTTTAATATTTGCTGCATCTTGCTTTTGGTAATTTGGATACTTCAACAGTCGTGTGGCGTGACGCCCCGCTACCGCTACAAAGCAGGTTTCATTGCTCCTCTTTCATCTCATCTTGTAAATAGGATTTGGCATTGCAAACGATACTTTTGTAATGGGAGATAAGTAAAGTGACTTTACCCATAAACAAATAAAGCATACAAAACCCTTAAGTAGTGAAGGACGCCTTGTGGGCCCAAAAACAGTGCAAAAAATTTCTTTACCCCTTATAAACAGGGGGGTACTCCCCGTACAGGTGTGGAATGCTTAGCCTATGGGGTATCTAGTACTCTTCATCCGGCACTGTTTAATAGTTGTTTGTTATTAATGCCTCTAAAGAACTCTGCATGTTCGACAATACTAACAGAGAGTAAAAAAGTTACAAACTGAAAGACTATAAGAAGAGTCATTAACACTAATAGGCTAGCATAATTTGTGGTATGGTGCGTCCAGAATGCAAACAAAAAACGTACGTACAATATGGTTAATCGCTAAGGAGAGAATGATCACTTAGATTTAGCTTCGTTCGCGAATAGTGTACGACATCGAGTCAGTGAAATCATTTAATTGGTCCTTACTCGGTTTAGTAAGTATTCGAGTGACCGAAAAAAGTATCGATTTTCAAACGATTTTCGATACTGCACTACCGTTTCAAAATTCAAAAGATTCGAAATTATTGATTAAATGGGGAAGTCACAAAAGTATAAAGAATGTTAATAAAAAATATAACGAGGTTAAAATTTGTCTATTAATTAACGTCTTCATTTATATGTTTTTATAAATGCACCATAATCCAGAGCTGGCTCTTAGTAATTGTCCCAGGCAGACAGAAAGATTTCAAGGATAAAACGTCCCTAATCTTTCCGCGTTTTACTCCAGGTTTCTCTACCTGCTGAACGTTCAATTCGTGTTCGCTAACTGGCATAACATTTTTCTTAAATGTATAGTTTAAATCCATGAAGTCTTTAATGACTAATCATTAGCAGTTCCTCAGCGCTAAACTCTATTTTAATATATTGCTTATCGCAAAAATAGTTTCATTTTTTCCTGTAGCTGTGGGAGTCCTATACAAAAACACTAGTAAACCTTTATACTAATCTTCAATAAGATAGCTCAAATCATCAATACAATAAAAGGGCTAGGATCGCTTCTTGTTGATGGTATCACTTTCAAGTATTGCTCAGCCGTTTCAATAGATCCCAAGGGTTTTATCAATATGCCATATCTTCAGAAGTTTCTGTCATATTAGTTAAGAGAGGACCCTTATTAGAAATATATGTTCGACTTGCACATTTAAGCATATTGCCAACCATGTGGAGAATGTTACCACAGCATTTTTTTTTTGGCCTAGCATCTGGAGCACAAGTATCTGAGAAAAATACTATATTTTTGTATTAGGTAAAGCATTAAATTTGCCAGTAACAAAATGTTGCATTATCAATTTTCATTTAAAAATATGAGGCACTTGATCCATCATTATGACAGTGAATATTAGTTGAAAAGCCAAAATAATATATTATAAAATTGTCAAGTTATATTAAGTTTTTGAGCATAAATCTAAAAAAGTGCCAAAATTATTCTGAATTGGCTCTTTTTAGTACATTATATGATTCTATTTTTGTCAAATACACAATGTATTGAAGCTGAATTCTGCTGAAAGGCTCTGTATAGTTTTAAAACGCGAAAGTCTGGATTTTGAATTATCTCCTTTCACTGTCTCATAGACATTCTGATCAATTTTGTTGGGCCGATTTTCATATTATCCTCTCATGTCATGCACTGGTTCTCCTGACGAGTTAGTGTTCTAACTATACTTAAACGTTTTTCCTATATTTTCAGTAACAATAGCAGACACTGTCTGCAATTATCTTTAACCATCTATAGTTCAAAAAATCCATTTATCATCTTTCAGTTGTCATGTTGGGCTTGATACAATATTCTCTCTCAACTTTAAAACTTTTTTCTAAAGATGAAAATACCTTGTTGCGATTTGTTACCTATACCCCTAAAGGCTTATCACTTTCTTTACGCTGGTGTCGCCTGCTTACCTGCTACTAACCCCTCGATGTCCGTGATGCTAACTTGGATTTGGTTCTTGGCCAAGTTCTTGATAGCATCTTTTAAATTTTCTTCAGGAAGTTGATCGATACCAACTATTTCTAGGTTATGTTTGCGCGACGCTTGATCAAATTTTTGTACGTTTTGTTCGACAGCTACGTTACACTTTTCTAGGTAGGTACATTTATTATCAGTGTTATTGACCGCCCTGTTTAAATACGATATTTTTTTCTTGGATTCTTCATGTTCCTCCAGAAAAGTACCCTATTTACCCGACAATAGACTAATAATACTTTCCGTTAATGTTGTAATTTGTTGCTTTAAACCCGGTATCGAACTAACTTTCTTTGGTATATATTTTAATATACTTTCAAAACTCTGTCCCTCGTCAACATATTCCTCTCCTTCAGATTCGTCTTCCTCCACTTTACAGTTTTTTGGATATACAGTAATTCCAAAAGATTTGATCCACTCGACAATGCGGCTAACATCTTCATTAATATGGACGAAAGCAGAGCTTATATCTGCTCCCCACCATGGTTCAAGCCTTGTCTTGGCGGTGGGGCTCAGTAGCCTGGGCCGAGACACGTTAAGCGAAGCCAATTGAACCGAGGACGTGGCGGCTCTTAGTACCCCTCTTATATGTAGAGGGGACTAAAGAGCAGGAGGAGGTGTCGCTCTTTGTGGGATACAAAGAGCTTATAAGAAGAGGGGACAAAAGAGAAAAGTGGTGGCGCTCTTGCGCACGGGGCAAGGGGGCGAGGATGGGAATGGAGTGACCATTGTACTATCCCGAAGTTGGTGGGGTTGTCATGTGGTGCGGGACAACCCCATCTGTGGAGGTGGCGTCGGTCCCTTGAACGGGCTGACTTGCCGTCGAGGTGCCCTGATGATTTGCTGTTCCGGGGCACCTCACCAAAATTCGGCACTGGTGGCGCTCGCGGTGGTATTTGTGGGTATTCGGCACCATATAATGTGCTGCGAGCCCCACACACCACTGGACCCCACCCAGGGCCAGTGAAGGCGCTTAAATGAATTACACACGTCAACAAAAAAAAAAAAAAAGAGATCACATCTGCGAACATGAAGTAGCGGCAAATTTGCAAATCGTTAGCATAAAGGTGATATTTCGATGAATTTACATTGGTAATAGAATTAATGAAGACGGAAAAAAATAAGAGGAGAGAGAACTCCACCCTGAGGAATCCCTGCAATAAGGCTGCACCTGTTGGAATAGGACATATTGATCTGTACACGCTGTAAGCGGTCCCGAAGGTAAGAGTTGAATCAGGATTCAGAAACATTAATACATTTTAGTACGCCAAGATGTATATCGAACTCTATATATTAAAGTTAAAAGCATTGCTGAAATCAAGAAATAAAGCACTGTAAGATATTTTCCGTCGCCTGACGAATGTCATCAGTTTTTTTTTCGGAGGGACCTAATGCTGGTTGGCGGCGCTAGTCCAGCCTCAACAGTTCGACTAACTATGTCATCAGTGACATTGACTAGAGCAGAAGTACTGCTATGGCCTGGACAAACCCGCCCCCAAAAAGCACTAAGAAGGTTGGTATATAGGAAAGGAGAGAGTTGAATAATGTGTGTGAACCTTAGATAAGATAGTATAGATATACGACGGAAATTACTTTAAAAAGATGGATAATTAACTTTAGGCAAAGGAATAACGTTTTCCATTTTCCAGGCCTGTGTGAAAAGATGTTTGACGACAGTGAATAGTTATAAAAGTGGGTATGAACAGAAAGTAGGAACGGGATAATTAGTTTAATCATTTTGAGACATAAGTTATCGAAACCAATAGCTTAGGTGAGATTACAATAAAACCACTTTTACGGATTTTGTCGCGGCTTATTGAATTATTTAGATAGGCCAACGTTTCCGAAACTTTACAGCAACCATGGTCACGGAAGAACTGAGATGACAGATGTCCTGATGTCATATTGTATTAAAAGTACCCGAATAATTATAATTATTTAGTTGTTCCTATTAACACAAACATTACTTATTGTATCTTGCTGTCTTGAGGTGTTATGTTTACTTTTTGATTTGATTATGTTTATCACTGGATATCAAGCAGAGGGGAGACCCCGCCATCTTCTCTATTGAAATTAGGATGTTTTTCTTAATTTCAATAGCCTCACGGATCATCCTTCAAAGGCATCGGTGTTCCCTAGTGAGGATTTGCGCTTTATCCAATCTAATGTAATGGCAGGGGCCAACTTCAGTATGTTAACAGACCGCAGACTTTGTAACACGAGCTACGGAAAATGCAGCCTCTTTGCCCCCTGTGAAACAATACACAAGTTTAATCATCATATAGCGCATTTTTAATTGCTCTAGAACTCTCTGGTATATCATTGATTTCTCCCACTGCTTTTGGTATCTCCATCTTCACAACATGATCCAGATGAGACTATGTTATGGATACTGGCATATCTGTACTCGTGAAGTAATTCCCCTCCTCAATCACAACAATATCACGACTAGTTGTCATAGTAGTATTGGAGGGATCGTCGTCGTCGTGAAATGATTCCCCTCCTCAATCACAACAATATCACGACTAGTCGTCATAGTAGTATTGGAGGGATTGTACACTCTATAACCTTTCACATTATCTCGGTAGCCCACCGAGATGCACTACGTTGCCCTTTGGTCCCACTTGAGTCTCTTTTAGGTACCGTAACTTTACTGCCAAATATGCGTTAAGTGTCGTTCTATTACTTAGGCCTGATGCGATTGACCTGTTTAGCAGATGTACTGCTTCTGCCCAGCAAGTTTTTGTTAGTCCTGAATCAAACTGCAGACACTTCGGTTCCTCCACCACTTTTTTGTGGTTTGCTGTGGGCTATGTGGGTTTGTTTTCTGTTGCAGAGTCCTCGCTTCTTCCAAATACTTGTCAAACTGCTTATTGCAAAATTTTCTTCTAGCCCATTCTCAGTCCTTAAAATTTGTATATGTTTGCTTACCTGGCTTTCTGCCATTTTTTAAATGCTTTAAGCTTAGGCAATGCTTCATCTTTTGTATCTAGAAAATAAGCAAAGACCATTTTACTTTTGTCATCCACAAATATTAAAAAAATATTTTGACCCTGCTATTGGTCTGTTCTCCATGGGACTACTGTTGTAGTATTGCTTGTGAATATCTAACTTAGTTTTCCTATAGAGATTATAGGCTCTATTATGCAAATCTACAATGTGCCTACACATCTCGGTAATCCACGGTAGCTAATGGCTTCCTTTTGTTTTAATAGTTTTTGTTGGTGAATGATTATAACAAAGTGACAGATGTTAGGCATTAAATTTATCAACTGTCTAAACAACTGCAGGTAATTTCTTAATCAACTACCGATCCTTAGTGTCGATGTCACGGTTAAAGTCATCCATAATAATGTTTTCAATAGGTCTAAAAATTATATATTTAAGTTTTACTTTATCCTTCTTTAGTAGTATAGTTACATTTACCATTGCACGACCAAACGTCTCGGTGATATTTGTGATTGTGACGTCATCAACATTTGCATTTGTGCACACAAGGTCTAAGGCGTTTCGGCGTGAAAAGAGAAGTGACTTGGCTCAGTGACAACTCGGCTAGGCCCATTTTTATTATTCATCTGATAGACATCGCGCCATCACACACAGCACTGTCCATCACATCCGCACCACAGCAGGCCGCTCACAATTTTTTCAGCACCCTTGATATATTGAAAGCCTGTGTTCAGATATCTGTCAGCCCAGTAGACATCCCAAAGACCACGATCAATACACCATTCGGTGTCTTTGACTTTCCTTTTATGATCTTTGGGCTCTGAAATGCGGGCCAAACTTCCCAAAGATTCATAGATGAAGTCACTTGGGGACTCGATTTCATCTACTGCTATTTAGACGATATTCTAACGCACACGACGACAGTCGCACGAGCAGCAACCTCCGTCATCTTTTTGCCGGGCTCCACGAGCATGGCGCCCAGCTGAGTACTTTAAAGTGTGACTTCGGTGTACCTGAGGTAACTTTTCTTTTAGGATACTCCATCTCTGAAGCCGGATCCAGGCATTCAGATGCATAGGTACAAATAATAAAGGAGTTCCCAACATCTTCCATTGGCTACCGGCTGCGCAACTCACCGCGCCTGCTCCACATGCGTCATGGCTGAGGCGGGGGAGTTGGCTTCTCATGTTCGACTTCTTAACCATCCCAAGGGTAACATTGAATAACTCTGGCTGGGGTTGAGAGTGTATGGGCATCAAATAGCTATTGGTACTGCATATAGACCGCCGTGGATGAATTTAGAGTTATTTATTGACGCCGGAATCGGTTATTGTATTTTGTGAACATGAATTTATAATTTTAATGGGAGATTTTGACGTGAACATTTTGGAGGTGAACAATAAAAATGTTAACAGATTATGTCATTTTTTGGACTATAGCCAAGTTGCCATCAAAGCATTTCACTGAACTGCATACAAATGATAGGCCCTGTTCACATTCGGTGACATTGAAAGAATTTATAGAGCAATAGAGATAAATCCCACACGGCGGTGTCTACGGTGTATTGTTCTTCGTGCTGATAGATAAAGGAGCCGCTCAGGGTGTACAAACTAAAGACTATCAAGTATGGATTAGCTTCAGCTCCATAATTAGCCACGAATTGTCTGACTATTCTGGCCACCTCAGCGGTTTTAAAGACGTTAGGCGTGCAATGAAGCTCGACTTCTATGTCGATGAACACTTGAGCGGCAGCGACTCCATAAAGGGAGCTGTCGATCTATGCAAAGGCGTTATTAGTAAGTACTCTTCTTGCAGCTAAATTTAATTTGCGTAAATTAAAGTCAAATGAAGCAGGTATTTTAAAACAATTATTTACCAATACCAATATATTGACTCGTACTTCTACGTCTTGCAATGACGTACTATACTTCAACAGCCTTGACGTCAAAGCAGCGTCTAAAACATAGGGTCTTCATTAGCAATGCGACTCAGACACACTTTCCTTTTCCATTATTATCGATCAAAGCACTATACGAATTACAAAACTTGATTTACTGTCTGTAATACGTCAAACTTTCGACCCATTGGGCCACGTAGGTCCATGCGTTGTGGAAGCCAAGTTGATTATGCAGCGGCCTTGGATCGAAAAATACAACTGGGATGACGTTATATCTCAGGAAATTAGAGATCTTTGGTCTTCATTTGCAAACACTTTACCCTGCCTCAATCAGCTAAAGATACGTAGATTTATTTCATGATGCGATTCCACACCAAAAGAAATACACGTCTTTTCTGACGCCTCTGAAAGAGAATATGGAACGCGCTTTTACATTCCTTGTCTTCATAATTCAGGAACGGAACATTTCGACTTTTGACGTCTAAAATCGAGTAGCATCGTTTTAACCTACTACTGTTCCGCTATTTCTTTTTACTTGAATTTTTCGGTACGTTAATAGAGACAAGACTATACTAAAGTTCATGACTTCGTGGTTACTAACGTCATCTAATCATCTCAAAACTTTGGTACGTAACAGAGTCAACGAAATGCAAGTGTGTTACGCCCTGTTGTTACACTTTATGATAAATAGAAGGACTATTAGGGGTAAAGAGACTATACCAGGTTAAGTTAGACTTCCATATACATTTATCTGAATTGGTCTTTCCACATTCACAATCCAGGACAGACTTAAAATACGACAAGCACAATTGTTATTGGTTAGAAAAAAGGTGAGGGTTTGAAGTCTTATCTGGTAGAGTCCCGGCTGCAACTTGGATGGTCCTTTATATATAGTTATTGTTTGTTTTCCTTCATTGTGTTGATTGTCCTTTATTCCTTACATTCCATATATTTGAACAATATAGGAAAAAATATCTGAAAAGGAACACACAACCAGTAAGCTTAACATTCTCTTGGCTTCATGAGCCAACTAAAATCAAGCAAAATATATACTCAGCTACAAGTAAATATAATCTAACAACAAACTTTCACACGTGGTATATACTATTGAAATTGAATCATTATTGACACGGTCTATCAAATTAATAGCCATATACTATATCATGTTATTACTACTATTACAATGCACACAAGAGAATTAAGACATTTTAACATTTAATGAAATATGGCATAGGTAAGAAATCAAGAACTCACCTTTTTTTATGAAATATAATTTTTATTTATTTATTTTACGTTTAGTACATGGTGGAAAAGATAAAAAGATTTAAGTATAACTTGCTGGAGGCAGACAGCGTCACTGCTGGTCGTCTCCACAGAAATCTGCGGGGGGTTACGGGCATCGAGGCGGACTTCATAACCCGGGTAGGGTCGCAAGGGGACCACTATCCCCTCGGTAACGGGGCCGCAATAATTTGCGGGTTCGCCATCATGGCTTGTGGACTCAGGGAGGGAATGTAGGCCTGATTAGGGCCTGTGTGTTGTGTGGTGTATTGTGATTGTGGTGAGCAGTGATTGGGTGTGTTATGCATGCGCATGTGTGATCCTCGTCCGTATCGCAGGACACGCAGTCCCTAGTCCGCTTGGTGGATCACGGGGGGGGGAGTTCACGCGGATACGGTCTCCCGTCAGGTGGTCGCGCGTGCAGCGGGGCCAGGTCACGTAGATGAGCATGCGGTCCATTGTCTGCCCTATTGAACATAGCGCTCGACAATCGAACCGCAAACTCATCCAGCAACTCTATCCGCAAGTCACGCGCGATCACGTCATTGCGGACGTAGCGACCGGCACCCGTGATGACCCGTAGGGATATATTTTGCTGGGCTTGCAGGCGTTTCCGCTGGGCCTAGGGGGTTAGCGCGTACTATGCGGAGGCGGCGTAAGTGAGGCGTGACCACACATATGTCTTGTAAATCCCCAGTTTCGTCCGTGTAGGAAGTCCGGACGCTAGTATCGGCCACAGCAAAGCGCGGGCTGTTCTCGCCTGGTTGACCGCTCGGTCCACCTGCGAGCCCATCCGCAGCTCGCGGTCGATACTGCATCCGAGATACACGACGGGGGATTACCAAGAATCATCCTAGCCTCTGAACTTTAACCGCCCCGGCATGGAGCGCCTCTTGCTGACATATAGCGCCGTCGTCTTATCCACGTTGACGGACATGCGCCACCTGTCGAGCCACTCCGGCAACCGGTCCAGCATGGGCTGCATGAGCCCAGTTGCGAGCTCCGGCTTTCGGGACGAGGTTAGGTATGCGCTGTCGTCGGCGTACAGCGCGAGCATGACGTCCGCCTCACCCTCTCTCGAATGATCACTGAGTGTTGGGATGTCGTTGGTGTAGGCCGCGTACAGGCAAGGGGATAGGCAGCTGCCCTGTGACACTCCGGCACGTATGGCCTTCACCGAAGAGTGCCTCCGCTCCACCGCTACCCGGAAGGTCCTACCTTCCAAGAATGACGCCACTAGTCTCATAAACGCCAGCGGGACGCCGGCGTCCACCAACTTGTACAAGAGTCCCGGGTGCCACATCCTGTCGAAGGCCTTCTCCATATCGAGAAACACTGCGACAGAGTGTCTCCCCTTGTTCATCTCAACAGACAAGTGGTGGATTACCCGCGTCAGTTGCAACGTGGTCGAGTGGCCGCTCCGGAATCCGAACTGTTCATCCCTTATGGAAATGTACAGCTTCAGCCTCCGAAGCAGAAGCCTCTCGAACAATTTGGCGATGTGGGACAGCAGCGTTATCGGCCGGTAGCTTCCAGGCAAGCTTCGGGGCTTGCCCGACTTCGGCAGAACGATGACCCTCCCCTCTTTCCAGGTCTCCGGAAAGTGGGCCGTCCGGAGAATGCCATTTGCGATCTGTGTGAGAGCCACGGCTGCTCGCCTAGGCATCATCACCAGCGCTGTGGGGGGGATGTCATCGGGGCCTGGGGCTTTGCGCCTCGAGAGGCGAAGTGCGACTTTCCGCAGCTCAGAGCGGGAAATGAAATCCTTCCCGCTGAGTGGCGCAGTCGGGCATTGAAGGAGCTCTCGAATACGGCACTCCACCTGCTCGTGATACTCTGCGAACGACGGCGCCGCTGGGTGTGGTGAAAACTGCGTGTGTAGGTGTGATGCGACCAACTCGGCGCGTGCCTGCGCTCCGTAGTGTTTCGCGCCTGTGGTGTCTAGAAGTGGAGTGATGGTGGTCTTTGGCCTCTTGAGACGTCGGTTTAGGGTGTGCAGGCTGGTGTCGTTTTCGCTGACATGGAAGACTGTACTCTCCCAGCCTGCTCCACGACCCTCCCTCACCTTCGCAGACAGTTCCTCGGCCAGCTTGTTGAGTTGTGATTTGATCCTCGGACAGCGGGTACGGGCCCAGAGTTTCCTCACCTGACGTTTCCTCTGCAGGTCCGCCAGTAGGCTCGGGGGGAGCTCACCGCGCCGGCGCGCTGTCTCCGGTACAACGGTGGTCGCCGTCGCCCGCGCCTCCCGGATTTTCTCCGTGAAGCGTCGAGCGGCGGCCTTCAGGCCCGGCGATGGTGAAGTCGACTAGGCTATCCTGATAGACGGCCCAGTCGATCCTCTCTCTGGTCCGCACTCCTTCCCTAAAGATTGCTCCGGAATCAAGTGTGACGAGGATGGGTAGGTGTTGAGTGTCGAGGTCGTAGTACAGGACCTCGATTTTGACCGTGGCCTTGAGGTTCTGGTGTAGGGCGATGTCCAGAACGCCCGGGGTTCGCAGGGGATCCGTAGGCACGTGTGTAGAACACGGTGGTCCTTGCACCGTGTAACCGCGCTCTTCCGAATCCTCCTGCAGCCTGAAGCCAGCGTTGTTTGTGAGGGCCGATCCTCAAACTGGATGCTTGGCGTTCAAGTCGCCGACCAACAACACCTGGCCGCCGTTCCCCAGCACGTTGTGGACATCACCTAGGTCAAAGCTGTTCCCGGGATGTCTGTACGCCGCGTATATCCTGAGCTCCTCCCCCGCCATGTGAACGACTATACCAGTCGGGCCCATGTCGGTGAAGGAGCCCTGTCTCAGTTCGTCGTGGACGACGTCCCGCCGAACGAGCACAGCCGTACCTCTGTACGGCCTCCCGCCCGTAGACACCTCGTCCCTCCGATACGCGACGTAGTTCGGTAGCCGGAGGCTCTGCGTCGGCCTCAGCCAAGTCTCGCCCAGCAGGATGACATGTAAGCCATACTGCAGAGCGAGCAGCCGATGACTGTCCCTCTTGCCTCCTATACCTCCAGGATTCCAGTAAGCGACCCTGAGCTCGTCATGATCCATCACTAGCTCCCCGTTGGTTGGCCCCGTGCGTGTGTGATGTGCGCCCAGATGCGCGAAAAATCTTTATATCCTGTATTTTGCGTAAGTTTTGCAACGCTTTGTATTGTTCGAAAGGAATATTTAATTTTTGCACGGAGCTTCGTCCTAAAACTGACGATATATCTTGCCCTATAGTCTGCGAATCTTCCTTCTTAATATTATTTTTATACAGGCAATACTTTACATTGGAAATAATTCTCAAACGGGAATTTCTCAACGGGTTCTTCAAACGGGATTTTTCGAGGCGTTACAGCAAAATTTTAACCCAATTCAAAAACCTTCGTAGTATTATTATCAAAACATTGTTTTGACAGACCTTCGTCGGACCCCGGCGTTCGGTAGCTGCAGCTGGGCACCACGAGCGCGCGCCATCTGCGTGCAGTTTAGTTGCCACAGTGTGCGGAACGAATTACTGCACAATGCTCGTTGGCGCCGCGGTGCGGACACGTCGGGTTTTAATATCAACTCGTCGCCACGCCGGTTCTATGTGAACGAGTGATTGACGTGAATTAACTGGCAGCTCTTCCACGCCGCTCGTTCTAAAGCAATAGTTCGTAGTCGAGGTGGTGCGGTGGGATTCTATTTCAAGCGCACAGTGCCCATACACACGGTTAAACACGCTAGCACGCTGTCTGTTGAACAAATGGGGCTACAGGTAAATATAAACTCAAAAGAAATCGCTGTCGGTATTGCTTACCGTCCACCTTAGCTTAGTGTAAATACCTTTATCAGCGCACTATGTGAATCTATCTGATCCTTATCACATAATACTGCTCGGCGATTTTAATATTAACATGTTAAATACCAGTGACACAAACGCATTCCTCCTTAACGATATTTTGCACAGCTTCAGCCTTCGCCAACTTATCACCGAACCGACTCACTTTGCTCCACATATTGATACCCTGCTGGATCTTATTTGCACGGATGTAAAAGCGACACGAGTATGGGTACATCACATAACCACCTTAAGTGACCACGCTCTAGTGGTGTGCGAGTTGGTTGTACCCAAATTAAAAAGATGATCGTAAAAGTTAAGTTTTAGGCCATTCAAAGACATACATCCCACCCTATTAAAAAACTCTATGGAATGCTTTAGCAGGAGCGCTATGAACTTAAGTGAAAACATCAGTGAAGTGACTAAACACCTTACTACTAATCTGCTTACAGCTTTTGATATTCTTGTTCCTCAAAAATGTATCACCTTAAAGCTATTATTACCCTTGGATGACCTATATATAGTATTCGCCTTATGATGAAGCAGCGTGATGAAGCTTTTAGGAAATCACGTCCATTAAATAGTGGGGCAAAATTAGACTACTATAAGCAGCTTAAAAAGCTCGTAGCCCAGGCCCTTCCTGCAGAAAGAGAGGCATATTTTAAAAAATATATTTGTACGAACATACAAAGTACTGAAGCTATGTAGTACAATATTAAAGAAAACGTTAATTTTAAAAGCACTGATATAGAGCTTCCCACGTATTTGTGTGATGTGCAGAAATTAAATCAGCACTTTTTGAATGTCCCAGGAAACAATATCATAGATCTATCATGTATCGATTATTACCTAGAAAACAAATATGATGCGGCAAACACTATCATCCCACGTGCGGTAGCGGAGAGAGACGCAGCTAAAGTCATACGGGAATAGAGCTCCAATGCCATTGGTTCAGATGGTATCTCGTTGGACATGTTACTCTTGTCTCTTCCTTACACGTTGAGCGCTTCTTCTACTTTAGTGAATATAAGTATATCGTCTTTGACCCTCCCCGATATGTGGCGATAAGCTGTTGTGCGCCACATACCGAAAAGAGCGCATCCAACAAATTTAAAAAAACTACGTCCCATAAGCATATTGCCATGCGTCTCAAAAATATTAGACAAAATAGTATGCAAGCAGCTAACGGTTTAATAGAAACAAGTTACATCTTACCGGAAATGCAGTCGGGCTTTAGGAAGCCTCATATTACGACTACTGCTCTAATTAACATTATTGAAGACATCTAGCTCGTGTAGGATACACGCACAAGTTGGCGGCAATGTAACTGTTATGGTACTTCTTGATTTTTCTCGAGCTTTTGATTGCATTAATATTGACCTACTTTTAGCAAAACTACAATTTTATGGATTAGATGAGGCATCTGTACTATAGCATACAGAACTGTAATTATCATATCTATACTGATGATATCCAGATATACATATCTTTCAAGCTCCACGATATCGCTGAATCTTTGGCAAAAATTAACAGTGATCTGGAGCTGATTTTTGGTTGAGCCCAAACAATGCGTTAGTACTAAACCCAAACAAAAAGAAGTACATGTTTTTGGTGCGCGAATGCAGGTGGAACTCGTCAAAAATTAGGATCCTGATATTGCTGTGGATGGTATTAAAATTGCTAGAGTGTCGGAGGCTCGTAATCTGGGCTTCGTTAATGGACGAAAAGTTGAGGTTTGAAGGTTATTTGTCAAAGGTCGTACGTAGCTGCTTTTACCGCCTGAAGGTTCTGTACCGCATCAGAAATTCACTGACTGAAGATCGTTGTGTTAGACTTTGCGAAGCCTTAGTCTATCTTAACTACGTCGATGCTGAGGACCACGACCATTAAAAAGGAAAAGAAAGTCGATACAGCGTGTCCAAAGTGCCGGTACACGATGCTGTTTTGATGTACCGCGATGAGATTACGTCACTCCTTTCTTAAAGCAGGCAAGTACACTAAAAGTGGAAAGCCGTCTACATCTACATCTTGCTACCATGTTGTTCAGTATTGTTAAGCATGGTGTACCTATTCATTTATTTAAGAGGTTAAGCTGGACAGTGGATATTAACACCAAGCATTTCACTAGATTCTTGCGTTGCACACTGTGCATGCCCGTACATAGAACCGCAGCATTTAGGGGCTGCTTCAAATATGCACCAACTAAGTGCTAGAACAACCACCCCCCTCTGTTGCGTGAGGTTTGTATTAAAAACAGTTTTAAACGCCAGTATAAAAACTACCTAATACTTTCCCAAAAGAGTGAATAAGTATTTAATCTATGTATTATTTATTTAACATATATTATGTAAGTATAATGTAATTTATAATGTACCCACAATATAGGTTATATATTATGTTTAGATGAAGTGTATGCCGCCTGCTGTGTGTGCGTGGCTTTGTACAGTTGTGCATCTACTTACATTGTGTGTGTTAATTTACATTACATATTATACTCGTATGTATCAACATAATTTTTAATAAAAATAGTGCAGTTTAATTCACTCAACTCTCATATGTACTTTATGTAAATAAAATAACATGGAATATTTATATGTATATAAGAAGTTTGGTGTAGTCAAATGTATTATTTATAAACGGAGGGTATTGTAAATATTTTAGCAAGCATTTGACATTTATATTATTAAAAAAAATGTCTGGACTTGTGCTGAGGTTCACCTTTTTGTGAGACACTGCTATCAAAACATGGATATTACGTAACATATGCTTTGCATCATAATATTGCTTATTTTATTTATGTTTTCGGTTTCATTGTCTCACAAATAAAACATTATTATTATCAAGCCAGTTTGCTCTTCGAGTTCAAACATTGTTGTCACAACTGTTAGCAGAGGTGTCAACACCCCCATCTAAAAGTAAGGAATTGCCTAGCCACGCGGCGGCGATAGATGACTTGTCTCTCCATCATTTCCTCATAGGATTATATCCCAGAATATAAAATATTATGGGGTGTAGGTCGCCAAAGAATATAAATGAGGCTTTTAACCTGGCAATGTCGGAAGAACGTATTGAGCAGATTTCATATAAGCGGGCATGAACCGAAACCAAGCCCAATAATTATAACAGAAACGATAATTATAATAGTCCGGGTTCCTCACGACCTAGAGTACATCTAGGCTTTAGCACCAAGACATTTACTCACAACGTAAGGCTATCTGATTCGCAAATTTCACAATTCTGTAGATGCTGTAAAATGCCGAGCCATGATATTTTAACCTGTGAAAAACGAGAGTTCCACAGCCATTTAATCCTGAGAATAGACATTCTGCAAGGGTGAACTGTTTAGCATATGCTCTCGAAAAAGATTATGAGCAGCAAGACGAAACAGACATTGCAGTAGATCATAGCAATGATAATTTAAACGCTTAAATGTCCCGTATGGGTATCGCACGGGGCAAATTCCAATTAAAACCGTAGTAACTTAACTTCGACATCAGCATATCAATATTCATTGAATCAACGGCACTCGTTCCTTTGTTTTTACAGGCCTAACATCATTTAAATGAGCTGGATTTGCGATTTCAGGTAGAGGTGTAACGATAGCCAATTTCCAGATGTCAGGATAGATACATGTGGTAATTAATGGATTTGTTAATAATATAGAGTATGGCGTTAACAGTATAAGGTAATGTCATTACAAGCATGTCTAAGGTTATAGCGTCGTAACCTTCCGCTTTAGATTTTAAAGTTCTGATGATTTTTATAACCATCTCTCCACTAATAGGCTCGATGTGGAACACTGCGTCACTGAACTTGTGGTACTGTGTTAAATAAATGCGGGAGGTCTTATCTCACATAATATCATGACCACACCACAGGTTAACCAACCCCAAAAGGGAGGTCTTATCGCACATGACACATCAACATTTCTAAATTAAAAACACAATCTTAAATCTCTTAATTATCAGAAATCAATACAGATACCTCTAAGCGATTAGAACCTTATATCCTATTACAAACCATGTGTATCCGATATCCATATTTCTCTTCTAGTAGACTCAGGGTCCTCTATAAGCTTGCTTAAATCATCCTGCATTTTTAAAACTGAAAAGATCATACATACCCAGGCGATGAGCCCACAACAACCGCGGGCCATTTCCAACTTAAAATAGAACTGTATGAAAGTAAACACATGAAGTATGAATTCCATGTCATATGAGAAATTCATTTACAAATGATGGTGTCATTGGTTCCGATTTTCTAACAGACAACGGCTACACAATTGATTTTACCAAGTATACTCTAAAAATAAGTAAGTTCAGTACTGAATTACATTTTATTAATCCTTTCTTTGTCTTTCCACCCCGCTCAGAAACAGTCATTGAGCGTTCCGTAAAAAGCGATGACCACAAAGAAGTTACAATCCTAGACCAACACATTACCGACCATCCAATTGTATAGTGATAGTTAAACACAATGAAAGAATAACCTTACTGTAGCTAATAATTCAGAATTTCCAATTAGTATGACTCCAAATTTAAAACTAAGACTTTACATCCGACATCGTTTGAAATAAATTTAAATACCCGAAATTTCACTGTCAGAGCTAGTAAAGTTATACAACCCTTGAGATTAGACCATATGAACACGGAGGAATCGGACGCTTTGATAGATATATGCACGGAATACTCTGACTTTTTCCACCTACCGGAAGACCTCCTCATTTATACTTCCATCCTAAATCACAAAATTGGAACCATCACTGATATACATACCAAATCCTGTAGATTCCCGGCATGCCACAAGAAAGAAGTGAAAAATGAAATGAACAAAATGCTCCAACAAAACATAATCGAACCTTCCAACTTAACCGTGGAGTTCGCCAATTAGGCTAGTCCCTGAGAAGTTAGATACCCAAGGTCAAAGTAAATGGCGTGTAGTCATTGACTATTGTAAAATGAACGATGTAACTATAGGTGAAACCTACCCAATTCCTCAGACTTCGGAAATCCTTGATCAATTAAGAAAACTAAATAATTCGTCACGCTAGAGACCTGGCGTCAGGTTTCGATCAATTATTAATTTCTGTCGAGGACGCAAACAAAACAGCGTTCTTAGTCCCTCAGGGACATTACCAATTTAATAGACTTGACCTAAAAAATGCACCTGCTGCATTCCAAAAACTCATGAATAATTGCCTCACCGGCTTATAAGGGAACCGGTACTTTGTATGGTTAGATGACATAGTTATTTACTCTTTTGACTTAAACTCTCATGAGCAGTGTTTGATAGACTCAAGCGTTTTCATTTAAAACTACAGCCGGACAAGTGCCCAAATCACCAAAATAAATCCAATCCTTCTAGGACCGGTATCGTATTACCGTAGATTTATACTAGAATTTTCGCACAAATTAATATCAGCACCAGTTCTAGCTTATCCAGATTAAACACAACCCTGTCTCATGGGGGGGTTTGGGTATTTAGGCTAGTTGGCGTAATAATGATGTTGATACACCGCCTACTGACTGGGCCTTCAACGCCTTGGGTGCTTCTACCAACAGCGATGTCTCACATGAGACGCATCGAACGTCACAATTTTTAATATCTTGTCCCGTACATTAAATAACACTGAGTGCAACTATAACACAACAGAAAAATAATGTCTCGCTTTAATCCTATCTCTACGGACATATCACGGACTGGTATTAGGCCCTAAAAACTGGTCAAAATTGATTTTTTTTTTCTTATTAGTAAAATGATATTTATTACCAACCCATGTAAAGTTAAGTAGTTGGCCATAACAATGGTCGAAGAACTCCTCGCTAGTTTGTCAAAACGCGCCGCGTGCTCAGTCGGAAGTTACCGTTCGCTTAGTGGTCGTGCGATTAACCGATACGCTCAAATTTTACTTGCTTCTGACTTGTGATATTTTATGAACAAACAGTTTTTCGGTGGTTATAGTGACGGATTACTCCCAACAATGTATGCGACTATATGCAATATGTTTTTTTATACAAAAATCAGAGCTGTTTTTCATTTAGAGGCTTTATAAGAACTTGTAGTAAATTATTGTAAAAAAATCTTTATATATTTAAAAGACTTTTTTATATATTATTTAGCATTCTTTACGTACAAAAACTATTATTTCTTGTAAAATAGTCGGTCCAGAAAAAGAATATAAATAAAACAGCCGCCCCTGTATTATTTATGATTTTTACTAGTTAGTACCTTACAATCTTGAGTGAGTATTTTTTCCTAAGATTTAGTCTTGTTTGTTACAGGGACTTCATGATTGCGATTTATGACCCAGAATGAGTTATATGCTGTTATGCAAAGTTAAAATGAGTCAACATTTGACAGAAAATTGAATTTTCTAAGTTCTTATTCTGAAGACGATATAAGAATTCATGACATAAAACAAAATATTACTAATATAAAACATAATTTCAAACAAAAATGGTTAGTAGATTGTAAAACTAGGATTCGAATAAAAATACGTAGAGTGGTTGTCTGGATCAATATCCTTATTAGGTTATGGTACAGTAACAGGAATGTATTTGAATATATTTTTTTTTTGTTAATTAGGCTATCGGATTTCAAAGAACTTGACGACACTCAGGTAATTAGGTTAACATTAACGCTGTTCTATTATTATTAACCTAACTACCTGTATTGTATTGTTGAATTGAAAGTCATCAATGAATCTGGACGTTAATATTTTTTACAGGAATCAGCATTGGTCACCCTCAAAAATCTTTTGTAGATTCTCACGAAAGGACTAAAAGACGAAAAACTAACAAAACCTAACCTAACTACCTGTATTGTATTGTTGAATTGAATCTCATGAGTGAATCTGGGCATAAATATTTTTTACAGGAATCAGCATTGGTCACCCTCAAAAATATTTTGTAGATTCTCACGAAAGAACTAAAAGACGAAAAACTACATATCTCGGATCAAAAGACTTGGGGGAATTTGCTTATGCTACACAAATGAAGTTAAGAAAAGTTGGTAAAGTTGATGCTTCAGAAGTCATAAAAAAATCTTACAAAAAATCCATGAAGTGCTTATAAATGTGGGATGGCAATCAGAAAAGGTATTCGGGCACACGATCAGCCTCGCATATTGTCACCTTTAAATGCTTTGTCTATGTTCGTCGAAGCAGGATTAACAAAAGCCCTATATGAACGAGTACGAGAAACAAAAATAAGTCCTTTTTTCCGTTTTATTCGGTCCTACAAAAGGTAAAAAAAGAATGCTTTTCAGAAATTCATTGAGTTACTGAAGCTTGTGCTAAATTACGAGTGCAAAAATTAATGGATCATACTGCGAATCATCTGATTTCGCATCTGGAAGAAGGTGTAAAACATTTAAGTGAGGAAAGATCATCATTAACTTTAATAAGTAAATGGGGCTGTGATGGATCACAGCAAGTACGATGTAAAATTAAATTAGAAAATGAGCCTGATACTGATTTTTCAAAGTTCTCTTGTTCCTCTCAAACTGCTATGAACATGAAAATAAAATAATGTGGCAAAATCCGACACCTTCATCTCCTCGTTATTGCAGACCTATTAGAATCAGATTCATCAAGGAGACTATAAATATAATAAATAGAAGCAGAAATTAACAACACCACAGAAGAAATTGAGGAACTCGTGAGAAATGATATTGGGAACAACTTGTTAGTGAAGCACAAGATGTTGTTCACTATGGCCGATGGCAAAGTATGTAAATGCGGCAACCCATAATTAATCTACGATGAATTGATACATTTGCGACGCAATTACTTTAAAGTTTAATGAATTATCGAAGAGTAGGCCTTCTAAATTGGAAAATTTAAGATTCGGGCTCTCTTTGCTACATGCTCCTATACGATTTTTTTGAATCAATGCTATACGTAGCATATAAGCTACCAGTAACAAAATGGAATGTCCAACTTTCAGTTGAGCCGAAGCAAGCGGTAAAAGCCAGAAACTAAGAGATCCAAAATCAATTTAAGGAAAAACTTGGTCTATTGGTGGATATCCCGAAAGATAATTTTCGCAATGAATGAAGGCAATCCTAGTCGCCGCTGTTTCAAAATAATAATTATCAGCGTTGATGATTAGATGTTGATGGTTTCCGGAAATACTGCGATGCAACTGCTGGGATGTATGTGGCTTTATATCGTTTTTACCCCATGTCTCCGACACTGCATAAAGTGCTTCGTCACGGAGCTGAAGTGATAAAACATGCAATACTTCCCAATTGGTCAACTTTCTGAAGAAGCCGCCGAAGCTCGCAATAAACATATAAGACAATATAAGCGTAACTATTCCAGAAAGCTTTCGCGCATAGTGTGCAACATGGATGTTCTAAATAGGCTTTTATTAACTTCGGACCCCCTACTAACAAGCATGATAAAATATATATATATTAGGAAAAATAGGAAGTCATCGTATGGTGACGTAATTAACTTGTTTTGTGAGTGTGACCTGACCAATTAAAATGTATCTAATAGTGACGAGTAAATATTTTTTCTAAATTTAATAAATCTTTTATTACTTATTTTCACGAAATTACACTAATATTCGTCGTTCGAGTAATAGAATATTAATGACCAAGTTTCAGGTCTTAATACCACACCGTCCATCGATTCTAAATAATAACAGGCCATAAGCCCTTGCAATGGTTATTTAACTGCAAGGTTCAAGATTAGTCCGATGGCGTCTGAAACTCGAGGAATTTGAGTATAAGATCCACTAAAAAAAGGGGAAAATGAATGCGAATAAAGACGCATTATCCGTATATCCTGAAAACCCAATAGAACCAGTCACGACAGAACCTCCGCAAGTTTTAGACAGATTCCTTACAGATTTGCTAATGTCACCGGCGTCTTTCAATCACGATGAAATCCCTATTGATACGAACAATCCTTTCGATGACATTTTACCTCCTCCGGAAGTGGAGCCTACTAATATTCCAGACATACTTAGAGAAGAAGTTGAAAATGATTTTAATAACTTGCCTCAACCAGATCAAACAGTCATCCCTGATCCTAATAGTCTTAAGTACTGATCCACAACTCTCGAATAGTAAAGGAAAACCTATCAATTAGTATTCAACCTTTTTGAAATTCATATCGGACAAAGGCGAACCACTTGTGTCAAGTACAATGGTAGAATATAACCAAAGCTTAATAAGAACTCGAGATAAAATTATCCTAGTGCTAACGTCTGTAGACTTAGACGAGTCCAGCATGAAAGTCAAAAAAAAAAACTTAATGAAACAGAAAATAATTATTCACATTCCATGAATTAGAATTAATAATAACCATCATTATTTGCTATTTACCAAAGCACATCATTTTGACGAATCATCATATCTCGAAATATTCGAAACTTTTAAAACTGTTCATAGCTTACTACTCAAGTCAAAAGAAGTGAACGAGATTAGCATCTCAGACTTGAGAAATCTATTTGGGAAACAATTCTTTGTAAGAATTTATAATATATTGTCATACCTTTTAATAATACAAATATCAATATCAATATATATCAGATTGAGATAATATACCCAACACCCACGGAAATTAAGAAAATTTTATTTGAGAATCACTATATCCCTGTGGTGGGCCACTTGGGCTCCGTACGTATGCATAGCGGAATTAAAGAAATAAATTATTGGAAGGGAATGCTCAGTGACATAGAAATCTATGTTAAACTATGTTAAAAAAACAAGGCCCCCAGTCAGGCTAATAGGGGTATGCAGATTACTAGTGTTTTAGTGCTTCATCTGCTCCGGAACAGTGAATATCTATTTCGTTAGACCACTGCCCTACGCCGGGACCTCTAAATTCAAATTAATTTTGACTATACGAGAGAATCTGACGCTCCACCACAGAAGAAACTAACGAATGTTTCCTACACTATATATCGATTTTCGGTATCCCTAAAATTATACGCACTGACCAAGGCACAAATCTTACATCTGACTCGTTTAGAAACACCTGTCATTTCCTTAATTAAATAAAAAAAAATATTATCCTCACTATATCACCCGCAGGCGCAAGGCGCCTTGAGGCGAAATCACTGCACACTAAAAGAACACCTTAAATCTTACACTAATGAAGAAAAGTCAAATTGGACTGGATATGTATACACAGCCATGTCGGCCGACAACATGTCCGTCCATTGTACAGCATACTACACACCACACGAAATAATATTCTGTAGTGAACCGTTCATACCCAGCTCTATATATAACGAGTCCCAAGGAGCCACGTATCCGGATTATGTGTAGATGCTTCGGAATAGATTAAAGTATTCGAGAGAGAAAACATAGGGTTTTATAAGAAAATCCAAAGAAACCTCGAAGTCTTATTATGACAACCATGCCCAATTACCAACGATTTAAGACTACGTAAGGCACTCTCTCCTATACGGAAGGGACCACATAAAATCATAAAAATAAATGGTAATAACACATTAACTCTTTTAACAAACAGACGGCACGTCATACACCATTACGATCAGGCGCAGACAGCTGATATAACAAGAACATAAATAAAATATAATTATAAATAGTAGTACACTATAGTTAGGAAAAAGTTATAGTGTCGATAGATAAAGAATGCCACAATGGACTCATACCCTTAAAAGCACGATATCGGGATTTTGTTACAGACTACTCATCCATCTCACATTTGATAGATAACAGAAGTAAACGAAGCACATGGATCAGTGGAGCAGGTACTTTAATAAAACACGTTTTTGGCGATTTAGATAAAGATCACGGCTTAAGATACAATAAGGCAATATAATCATTACAACGAAATGGAAAACAAATAATTGAGTTTATGAAAGAAGATATAGTGATCACTTCATCGCAAACTTAAACATATCAGGCTGATTGATAACTGGCCGGAACGACGAACTTAACTAAAGGTACGCAAACAAATTTTTTTACATTATATTCTATCACATTTTCGATAATAGAACTCCACATTTGAGTTTATTCGAACTGTTAGAATTTGTGTGAGGGGAGCTAGAACTTTCTTTGACGTAAATTTTCTCAAGAGTTTACGCTTTAAAAAGAAAAGCAGCAATATAGATAAAAGTCCAGCTAGACAGTGTTTTAAGTAATACTCCTGCATTATGTACAACTCACACCTGGGTAACTGATTCTAAACGTCGGAGACGGAGCTGCGAAGACGCCACCAGGTCTGGTCGTCCAAATCCATCAACATTTGCGAATGAAAAAGCTTAGCGCGCGATGGGTGCCGCGTTTGCTCACTGTTAACCTACAGCAACGTCGAGTGGACGATTCATTGGAGTGTTTGGCGCTCTTTAAGCGTGATGATACTAACGAGTTTTTGCGACGTCATGTGACAGTAGATGAATCATGGATACATCATTACACTCTTAAAACAAAAGAACAATCTAGGCAGTGGACTGAGAGCGGAAAACCTGCGCCGAGAAATTATTTTAGTGTATTATTTGCAAAGAGGAAAAACAGTAAATTGAGAGTATTATGCAAGCTTCAAAATTTTTAGTGAAGAAATCTGAAAGACACGGACTCAATAAGCCAAAAGGAAAGTTTGATTCCACCACGACAACGCACCTGTGCACTTGTCAAGGTTTGCAGTTGCCTAACTCCATGAATTGCGGTTCGAATTTTTACCGCATCCCTTCTATTCCCCAGATCTGGCCCCGTGCGACTTTCACTTATTCTGGAATCCCAAGAAAAGGTTAAGGGGCCGAAGATTTTCATCAGATCATGAAGTCATGGTGGACGTAGGCGAGCATTTTGAGGTGTTAGAGAAAAAAAACGTTTTATCAAACTGGTGTAACAGCATTGGAGAAGCGCTGGGCGCGTTGAAACTACGTTGAAAAAAAAATTGTATTAAATATATTATTAAAGTTTTTCTTTGCTGTTTCGGATACTTATCAACCCCTCGTACGATTAAAGTAGTATCAACAGTATTAAGTATAATAGTGTATTTCCGATTGGTTATGAAAATATTACCATTCCAGACGAGATTGAAAGCCGATAAAGTCGCAGTAGCTTCACTACTGGACCGGCTGAGAACAATAGAAGTTAATCCAGAAGATTTCTGTCAATAGGAACACATTATTCTATAGGTTTTATTATAACATGTATATCACTAAGTTTATATTCATTTTATAAATTAATATGATTTGTGTGAATCAGCACCAGTATATTCCTGTGAATACTACTATAATAAATAATAACTAGGTATTCCTGCCGGTTTGTAGACAAACTCAGGTGCTCCCACCGGCAGTCGAATCTAGCTGAAGACTTGTTCCTAACCAAGTCTTGTCTATAAGGTGGAGGTGTTGAATTCATAGGTGGGAGGCTTTAATGCTGAATACACCTGATCATAACCCATCAGCACTACACTCTCAGAGCCTGAGTATAACTATTGGCCCGGCAGCTCAGCTTGGATCCATACATCGAACCTGGCGGACGCCTACAGTTTCTACATCCATTTGTCATAAGATAATTATAATATTTTACTATTTGTACTAGAAGTAGTAATTTATTTTAATACTTTCCATTAAAGCCAAGTAACAGTCAGAAAGATCGTCCTTGGCGAGAACCGAGCACTGGTCATATACCCACCTCCACCCATGCTCCTTACCCACCTCTCAGTATACGGAGCGAATCATGGGCGATGCACGGGGGTTTGCTCTCCGGTTCTGTACCCCAACGTGCAATTCTTCACTCTACACATTATTTAAGTGCCCTCTCTTTATTTCACTCTCCCCTTTCCAGGGCCTGACACCACAAATATAGAAGTTGTCATCGACCTCGTCAGTCCTGATTATCTCGATGCATCTATGTCGTTACCTATCCTTCCTTTTAGCGTGCCATGTATGCGCAAATGTCTTCAATTGCCTAAAGCAGCGTTCCGTTGCGACCAAATCCTGATGATAGACTGGGCCCACTGTATTCCGTTCGTTGCCGTCCAACATGATGTTTCGCTCGTTTTTGTACAAGTCACATTTCCACAATACACGGTCTCTGGCTTCAGCTTCATGACCGCAAGGACATGATGGCAGGTCACATAACGCCATCCTGTGCAGGCGACCTCTAAAGCACCCGTGCCCTGTTAGTATCTGTGAAATAACGTACTCAGGTTCCACTCATTGATATGCCAGACGCGTTGTAACTTCTGGAAATAAGCTGTACAGCTCTCTCCCATCAGCACACGCGGCCCAGCGTGACTGCCAAGTGGAGATGACGTCGTACGCGATAGCGCTTTTCTTTTCCTTACGCTCCTTGCCCTTGAGCCCCACGCACTCCTCCTGCACGCGTCCCGCTCGAAGAACCTCCAGATCGGCAGGCAGAACGCCGGCCAATACTAGAAGCGCCGCACCGCTGCATGACCTGTAGACCTTCGTCAATAAAATTAAAGCTGGTCTTTGGGTGCGTAATAATGCACCACGTACAACATACAAGTGAGAGCGTCGACACCAAAGCGATGTAGCATATGTTAGGATTGCAACATAGGTTCCGTAGTACAGGAACAGAAGTGCCCGATACACCACCCACGAGGAGGTAGAGACACGTGAGACCTTCCCAAAAGAGCTGGAGGCCTTCTCGGCCATCAAAACCATATGCAGCGCAAAGGATCTCCCATCATCTATGTGTACCTTGGTCACATATACACTCGCGATCGAGGCACCATTTATCCCAATGGTCGGTCCGCTTTTAAAACCACCTTTAATTGTCATAGTCTGGGACTTGGCTGCGGAAAATGTTAGCCTATTACGGGTCCTCCAATCCGATTAACTGTTGAAGATCGTGGAACATTTCTGTTCGATAAGGGCGCGCGACGGTGCCTCGATAGCATGCGTCAAATCGTCTGCGTATGACACAAAGCATACGCAGGTCTCGGCAATTTGAGAATATCGTCCATGAGGAGTTTCCATAGTGTGGGGCCCCATACCGAACCCTGGGAACATCCCATTGTGGAAACCTTCCAAAGCGTGCGGTGGCCAACTGTGAAGCCAACATAACGATTACAGAAATAACTTACGAGGGTCTGACAGATATGCGGAGAGATGCCAGTAGCTTTCGCTTTTAACAATACCATTGGCCACCATGCGTTATCGAATGCTCCGGAGATGTCCAAAAGGATGAGCTGGATATGGGAATTATCTACTATCTCGAACACTGATTTTAATGCGCTTACGCTCTCTAAAGAATCCATGCTGTTATACACATGCATGTTAATACACATTAATATAGATATAAATTTTATTAATAATAAAGTACTACATCATTTCCGGAAACAGTGATTTTAAACCAAACTTGCTCGAATCCCACCCCACACACATCCGGTAAGCAAAATGTGATTCCGCTTCGATATTTTATTAAAATTGTTTTGTGTGTGTTATCATTTTGTTTTACATCATATTTTATTTCTAACTGTGACATTTACATTACTCGTTTTAATTTACTAATTATATAATCATGACAATTAGACAAAACCCTAAGGAGCTTCCTCCTATCTGGTACTTTCAAGTCGATAGAAGAGAAAATTGAATTAAGTGTGCTACTAGAATTTAATTCTTACATTATCAATCGTAAAAATGCATATAATCTAGCTACTGAAGGCCAAAATACAATTTTCTTCAAATTTATTATCAGCTAAGTAGAAGGCGATTACAACCATAAAATTATTTGAGACATTCGATCAATTAATTGACTTTT
>JAFELO010001160.1:32285-86316 GCA_017140195.1 Eumaeus atala
TAGATTGGTGTCGATTGCGCCGGTATGGAAAACTGTACGACACTCCCTCACCTTCACAGACAGTTCCTCGGCCAGCTTGTTGAGTTGTGACTTGATCCTCGGACAGCGGCTGCGGGCCCAGAGTTTCCTCATCTGTCGTTTCTTCTGCAGGTCCGACAAAAGGCTCGGGGGGAGCTCACCCCGCCGGCTTGCTGTCACCGGTACGACGGTGGCCGCCGCCGCCCGCGCCTCTTGGATTTTCCCGTGAAGCGGCGTGCGGCGGCCTCCACCTCGTCCGGGGTAGGCAGATGCCCGGCGATGGTATATTCTAACTAGGAAGCGAACTAGGTTATCCTGATAGACGGCCCAGTCGATCCTCTCTCTGGTCCGCACTCCTTCCCTAAGGATTGCTCCGGGATCACGTGTGGCGCGGTGATGGGTAGGTGTTGACTCTCGAGGTCGTACAGGACCTCGACGTTGACTGTGGCCTTGAGGTTCTGGTGTAGGGCGATGTCCGAACGTCCAACGTGGTGTAGAACGTCCGGGGTGCGTAGGGGATCCGTGGGCACGTGGGTAAGACATGGTGGCCCTTGCACCGTGTATCCGCGCTCTTCTGATCCTCCTGCAGCCAGGAGCCAGCGCTGTTCGTGACGGCCGATCCCCAAGCTGGATGCTTGGAGTTCAGGTCGCCGACCAACACCTGGCCGCCGTTCCCCAGCACGTTGTGGACATCACTTAGGTCGAAACTGTTACCGGGATGTCTTGACGCCGCGTAGATCCTCAGCTCCGTATGCCAATCGAGCCCATGTCGGTGAAGGGACCCAGCCTCAGCTCGTCGTGGACGACGTCCCGCCGAACGAGCACGGCCGTACCTCTGTACGGTCTGCCGCTCGGCAACACCTCCGATACTCGACGTTATGTCAAAACGTGCTGTCAAAGTCATCAAATGCTTTAAATGTAAACAAGTCGGCCATCTTAAGAAACAATGTCCATTTTTGAAAGAAAAACAAGAAATGCGTTCAGTGCAGTGTTTATAAATGGAAAATTTTGTTAACACGACTAGTACGTTGATTTACGAGCCAGTACACACATGATTGCCAGCGAAAAAGACATGATATACAAATCGCATAACTCAACAACGGAGGAAATAATTAATAAGTCTTGTATGCAGGGTACACGCAGATTACGACGGTGGTGAATAATACAGAGCATGAAATTGTTGCTAAGAATGTTTTGTGCGTACCAAAATGAGAAAATGTAAAAGGATCTTGAAAATGTAAAAGAAAATGTAAAAAGACTGTATAATCTATAACAAATAAATCAAAATAAGGAAGTAAGCACAAACATAGATTTGTCACGGACCACAATGGTAAGAGATGACAGCATATATTATACAGAAGAAAAGGAAAGAGAAACTGAGATGACAAACAGTTGCTCTGATGAGTTTTTTTCCTGTGACAAACAGAAGTGAATCGCCTAGTATCAGTCTGCCTGATCCAGTAGTGTTTCAAAGGGAAAGACGTACCAGAAAATACCACGATAGATGTGGTTCTAGCCATGTGTGTATCAGAGCTGATGTAAATTTAGAAATTCATAGATGATGACCAGATAACACTTGAGGAAGCTATGAATGGGCTGGAGTCTAAGGAGTGACATAAAGCTATGACGTAGGAACTTCACAGACAGTGAAGCATCGGCAGTAGTGAACAAACCAGTAGAAGGGACAGTTGTACAGTGCAAGTGGATTCTCAAAAAGAAAGTGATGTAAAGTGAGATTCCGTGCTAGGCTAGTGGCAAAAGGATTTACAAAAAAGGTACTCTAACATGTCTGTAGAGATTGTTTTGTTTTTTTCCTATAATGATATGCGCATTATTTTGATAAATACATGTGTTGCAATATTTAATTTTGTATCTAAATGGTGCATAACAATACCATTTATGAACAGCTGTGTTTAGGCTTAATGTATTGTGCTCCTTGATTAAATAGACTGTCAGTCTGTGGTCGACGGTTCGTAGTATCATTTCAAGTATTAAACATATCTTGATTCCATGGTGGCTAGGTTGGAAAAAAACTTCTAAATTAGAACTTAACGTATGCATCTAACGTGGCCTAAGCAGCTGTAATTTTTTTTAAGAGTGGTAAATGAAAATGACATCACGAATTCGTACCAAGTACATTGCCTCTGTGAAAGTTTTGAACAATAAATTAAACCAAGATTACAATTTGTAATAGATTTATTACAAAACTATAGTGTGGTGTGTTTAGTACAATATACTGTTATCGAGTGACAAATATCAGTGAACAGTCTTATGGCATAAAAATTAAAATTTTACAACTTGCTTAGCATCTGAACTGCCCAGAAATAATAACAAAACTGTTAAGTTTCGCTAATAAGTGCCAGAAGGTTTGTGAAGTAGCATAGTGTGCGCGTACATTTTCCGAACAAAATCTTATGGTGTGAGTCATCGCTATTAACTCCATCTATTGACCGTTTTGCGTACTAAAAAAGTCGATAGTTCAATAATAAGTCCAGACAGAATAAAATAGAGTAGAAAAACTTTATTTAAGAATTTGAGGTACACTATTATACTTTTTAATAATATATACATGCAACCAACCTATAACACATAATATACACCTTCATCAAATAATAACGCATACACAAAAATAACTACAAAATTTTTTTGATTCGTTATTACCAAGGAAAAATGCGTAAGTGTAACAACCCATAAAAAGGAAACCACTCAGTTAATTTGCAGCGGTTACCTTTATCCACAGTCCTGGTATTATATGCTTCCAGAAGATGTTTCATGACACGGTTTTCGTATAGATATTAACATAATAGATTAATTACTGTTAACTATTTTATGACAACGCCGCCTATCGGTCTCTGTACGTACTTGCTCGCTAACTGGAGCAAGGACCGCCACCTATCTATCTAGATTAAACATTTAATGAACAAGGCAAGTGTTTGGGAAGCACGCTGGGACTAAGAAAGATTGTGCTCTCAGGTTTGATAGCCACATAATTAGCTTAGCAACAGAAGGCTTTTACAGACTTAAAACCCTTAAATGCATAAAGTAGTAAAACTACAACATACCATTCAAACGACCACAAAATTATTAGTATGAGTTCAATGCATGCTGTTGCAGGATTATTACTATCATGGTGATATATTTAATCGAGTGGCAACACACTTTTTTTCTTCACGATTGTCAAATTTAAATTGATTTTGACAAATCAAAGCCGAGCCTAATTTTGGAGCGGATGAAAATTGTGTATTTGGTTTTCGAAGGTACGTTCAAACAAAATTAGTTATTTTACGTAATAATTCATCTTCTTTTCAGTACAATTTATAAGTTATAAAAAAAACTTTTTGTGTGTTCGGAAATTTTGTTTATTTTGTTGTTGTAAATCTGCAACAATATGCATTTACTAGATTTCAGATGCCATACTTGAATCAAAAGCATATAGAAGAGTATTTAGCTCTAATAAATGATGGAGAGATTTCGGAAGATGATCTTGAGGACTTGGATACAGAAGGTAATGAGAATCTTGAGGACTCGGACACAGAAGGTAATGAGAATTTGTATGAAAATGGAGACGATTTGCTTCATGATCTTGAGAGTACATTAGAAGAGGAAAATGATGACCCCGATAATGATCCATTCATGGCAGGATACCCGCCATTGATAAATGAAGCTACAGCAAACGATCAAGTGCCACAGGTTCCAATCCCCTCAACAAGTCAAGCTAGTCGCCGAGCAACTATGAGAGGACTCGTATGGAAGGTAAAAAAAATTGTTTTGAATTCTGACCAGATAGCTTTTCATGGAGACACTACATACCAACCTAAACTGAAGGATGAGGCTACTACTGGTACTCCATATAGTATTTTTTCACATTTTATTACATCAGAAATAGTTCAAAGGATTGTGGAAGAGTCTAATTTGTATTCCGTTCAAAAAAATGTGACTAAGCCATTAAATTTATCTGAAACTGAGCTAAGAAAGTTTATGGCGATACTGATATACATGTCTGTTATAAAATATCCCAATGTACGGCTATACTGGTCAAATACTGTAGGTTTTCAACCAATCAAGGACATAATGACTGTCAACCGATTTGAGACTATTCGTAGATTTCTACATTTCAACAATAACGAGAAACATTTACCCAAGGAACACCCACAACATGATAGGCTCCATAAGATAAGGCCTATAATTAGCCATCTAAATGAGAAATTTGCTTTAGTTCCTATGGAACAAAAACTCTCAATTGATGAACAGATGTGTGCCACAAAAGTGGAACACTTCATGAAGCAGTATTTACCTAATAAGCCCCATAAGTGGGGGTTTAAATTATATGTGATGTGCAGCGTGAAAGGTTATGCTCATAAATTTGAAATATATACTGGCCAAGAGAATGAACGGCTTCCAGATGAACCAGATTTTGGGCCAGTGGGAAATGTTGTAGTCCGGCTTGCTAGAGGTGTCCCAAGGCATATAAATCATATAATTTATTTTGATAATTTTTATACCTCTGTACCTTTAGTTACCTATCTTGCCAAACAAGGAATCTATAGCCTAGGTACTGTGCA
This sequence comes from Eumaeus atala, assembly GCA_017140195.1. NCBI lineage: Eukaryota > Metazoa > Arthropoda > Insecta > Lepidoptera > Lycaenidae > Eumaeus > Eumaeus atala. The sequence continues at coordinate 36,866 of JAFELO010001160.1, forward strand.
ATCTAACAGGCTAGTGAACTGCAAACTGCCGGACAATAAAACAATGATGAAGAAATCTGTTCCTCGTGGAACTTATGAAGAGCAGATGACTGAATTTGACGGTATTGATTTGACAGCAGTTACTTGGAAGGACAATAAAGTTGTAACTTTTCTATCTTCATATGTTGGAGCTGAACCTGTGGGCCAAGTAGAAAGATTTGACAAGGCAAATAAGACTAGAATTAAAATTTCATGCCCACATAAAATAAAGGAATATAATGCCCATATGGGCGGAGTGGACCTAATGGATAGCTTTATTGGGAGGTACCGAATTGTAATGAGAAGCCGAAAGTGGTATCTTCGTATCTTTTACCACTTATTGGACATGACGGTAATAAATTCTTGGCTTGTGTATAAAAATTTAAAAACAACTGAAGCCAATTCATCAGTTCTAAACCTATGTAACTATAGACTGGAACTAGCTGAGGTATTAGCCAAAGTAAATAACTCATTTGAACTCTGCAACAAAAGAGGAAGGCCAAATACCAGCAACAGTGTTGAAATGGAAATACAAGCAAAAAAAAGGAGAGGACCAGCTCAACATATTCCTCCTAAGGACATAAGGACTGATAATGTTGGTCACTGGCCTGGTAATTGTGTTCGCAGCAGATGCAAAATGCCTGGATGCAAGGGATACACGCAAAACAGGTGTGAGAAGTGTGGAGTAGCTCTTTGTCTTACCACAACCAAAAATTGTTTTAAAAATTTTCATATGTAGTTATTGTCTAGTGAGTGCATAGTGCTGTAGTTCTGCAACAAATGGTTTTTAATAAAAATAGCTATGAAAATAAAAAAAACTATTTTTTTTATTATTTTTCCCTAAATCAGCATATTCATGGCTCCAAAATACATTTTTTCTCGGTCTAAAAATAAAATCATGCATAAGATCATGCATTTAAGGGATAAAATATGATATAATGCGAGACAGTATCTGGCAGCAAATGTACGCATCCGTCTCACAGAGTCATTAATACTGTCCAAGACAAATTATACAGATAATTGTCTATGGGCCACGTTGGACCGCCAATACACAGAGGGTACTACTTACTACAAAGAATCCAGAATGCCTGTGCTCGCTTTTGTTTCGACATACCACCTAAAGAACACATTACTCCATATTTAAACAGACATTTAACATTAAAAATGAAACTCAGGCGAAAATATCATTTGGCATGTCTTCTTTTGGTGTTCTGGGGCGAGGGGAGCCTGCATACTTGTATAGTAAGTATGTTTGCATGTTTAGCTCTAGGACTTGTGAAACACGACAGTGCTTCAAGCAACTTACTATGCAGAGGCGTAGGTCGGCCTCGTTTAGAGGAAGTTTCCGATACGCTGCTTCCAATTGTTGGAACAACATACCCCCGCCAATAAGAGACCGAAAGAGACTCCATACTTTCAAAATAAAATTAAAAACTTCATGTTACAAAATCAACAGCGCCATGAAAACTTTGTGCATTATTTAAGTTTATTATAAATTTCATATTAATATTAAACATCAAATTGTTCTATTATGAATTAATATACTGTGTAACCTTCCGATTTATAGAATATAGAACTGTTTTGACTTTGATCTGATCGATATTGCTCTCGCTGAACCCATTTTCTAAATATCTTTTCATACGTTATTGTTATTCTCTTTCACGAGATTAAAAGTACAAACTTACGAAGACATGTAAAGTGTAAAAAAGAAAATTTCTTTGACGTTTGTATTCTTTCTTCTCCTTTTCAATTTAACTTGTTTCCACCTGCACCTGTATGATGTTCTGCCAATGTATCTTAAAAATGTAAAAAAAAAATTAAATTACGTGCCTTCACGCCTGTTATCCCCGAAGAGGTAGGCAGAGGTATGCTAGTACATCCACAACTCGTAAGTCCAGTAGATATACTAGAACACCCACGCTTAGCCAAGGTACTGAGGTCTATCCCCACCATGGTTCAAGCCTTGTGACGGTGGGGCTCAGTAGCCTGGTGTTATCCGAAACACCTTGGGCGAAGCCAATTGAACCGAGGAGATGGATGTCTCTTAGTACCCCTCCTATAAGAAGAGGGAACTAAAGAGCAGCTGGAGGTGCCGCTCTTTGTACCCCTCTTATAAGAAGAGGGGACAAAAGAGTAAAAGTGGCGGCGCTTTTGCGCACGGGGTAAGGGGCGAGGATGGGAACCTCACCCCATTACACTGTCCTAAAGCCCGGTGGGGTTGTCCTGTGGTGCGGGACAACCCCATCTGTGGAGGTGGCGTCGGTCTCTTCGGGGGCTGACTTGCCGTCGAGGTGCCCTGATGATTTGTTGTTCCGGGGCACCTCATCAAAGGCGGCACTGGTGGCACTCGCGGTGGTTTTTGTGGGTATTCGGCACTATATAATGTGCTGCGAGCTCCACACACCACTGGACCCCACCCAGGGCTAGTGAAGGCGCGTAAATGCGTTTCCCCGCGTCAACAAAAAAAAAAAAAAAAAAAAGGTTTTGAGGCCCAAGATGTCATAGATGGCAAGGCTATGGTTACTTCAATGTAATGCGTGCTCAGAATAATCTGAGAAATATTTAATAATAGTTGCTCGACCTGGGGATCGAACCCAGGACCCCACGCAGCTAACGGTCTTAACAGGCGACACCCGCACCGTTACACTACAGAGGCGATTTATAATTTAAGTTTAATGTTTATAATTTAATTTTAATTAAAATTTATAATTTCATTTCAATTAAAGTTTATAATTTAAGTTTAACCCCTTCAGACCTGGCGTACACAAATGTACACATAAAATATAAAAAAAATTGGTATTTATTTCGCTAAAAGTGCAATTGAGAACGCTTGTGTTCATATGTCCACATTATAAACTACAAAAATGTATACTATTAATGCCATCTCTTGGCATTCTTTGTGACTTTTTCGACATGGTTTGATCAGTGGCTGACCGAAGTTGGAGCTCTGTAGGTAAGCTCGTCACTTTTATGTCTAAAAAGTAGGAAATAGCTAAATATACGCACTGCAAAAATATGAATTGATGTGTTATATTCCTAAGGTCATAAGTAACATATAATTTGAGTTTATTATTCTATTTTTGTATCAATTATCACAATTTTTATATTTGTACCCAAATGTACACATCAGGCCTAAACGATGTATTTACGATTGCTGAAGTATTCCAGCTGTATTTGCAAAATCTATTTTGAATATGTTTGTAACTATATATATAGATATTTTTTTTTTACATTTTCAGATAAAAAAAAACCGATATGTTTTCACCGGACGCCTTGGAAGCCATATTGGCTGGAACTCTTTCCGATATGGAGCTATCGTCTGATGACGAAGAGCCGTTTAGATTGACATCTGAAAGAGAGTTGCAGTCTGTCCGAGTTGGCGCAGATGTTATCAATCAAAACCAACGAGAGGTATTCCCACCCGACTCTGACGGAGATGAAGGGCCCAGCTCTTCGTGGATTGGAACGAATGATCCAGGAGTTACTGACACCTGCGATGAAGTGGTTCTCGAAGTACCAACGACAACAGAAATAGAGTCCTCTCATGAAAATATACTTCAGAATATTACGCCTAAACAAAACATTAGGTGGAGACATAGGGAACTCCTAAACACAATCTCATCAGATTGGTTTCCACCAATATCAATTGACCCTACAGTTGAAGCCCCAGTTGATTATTATTTTCGGTACGTGCCAAAACAATTATTTGAAATTATAGCTGAAATGACTAACATATACGCAATACATTCGAATAAACCCAGGTATAAACCTACTACTACACAAAAAATAGAAGTTTTATTTGGGTTACATTTAGCTACTGGTATATTTAGCTACCCTTGCTTGAAAATGTACTGGGAAGCTGGAATTAGCATACCCTTGTTCTCAGAGAATATGGCACGGGATCGCCTTTTTGAATTACGTAATACTTTACACTTTGTTGATAATACAATAATACCAGCTGGTTGCAAAGATGCATTTTTCAAAGTTCGACCAATATTTGATGTGTACTGGGAGACATGTTGCCAAACAATATATAAAAGGTGTCCATGGGGACTGAAGATAATTTTTTTATGTGGTAAACATGGGCAAGCCTATGATTTTCTACTTTATCAAAGCTCTAGTCCAGAACTTGATAATAATTTGACGAAAAAAATTGGATATGGTGCAGCTATTGTCCTTCATCTCACTAAGAGAATTGGAGAAAGCAAGGGCCACGAACTGTACTTTCACAACTACTTCTCGTCATATCATATATTACAAATTATGAAACAAAAAGGCATTATGGCTGCATGCACAGCTCGTATAAATAGATTCTCCAAACCATCGCTATTAAGCGATAAAGACATGAATAAAAAGCCTCGAGGATTTTCTCAAGAAGTAAGTAGTTTTGACGAAGATGTAACTGTGGTCAAGTGGCTGGATAATAAGATTACCCATCTTGCTTCTAATTTTGTTGGTATTGGTGAAAAAGACTTAGTCAAGAGGTGGTGTAAGAAAGACAAGAAATTTATTGACGTTGAACGTCCCGAAGTGGTCAGGAAATACAATCACGCAATGGGGGGAGTTGACCTTTTAGATCAATGCATGAGCTACTACACAACCTTCATAAAATCAAAAAAATGGACTCTTCGGATGATATTTCATGCTTCTGATTTAGCTGTAGTGCAGGCGTACCGAGAATACCAAACTGACAATGCGTTGCTAAACATAGCAAAGAATAAACAACTCACGTTGCTTCACTTTCGTCGTCAGGTGGCTGAAAGTCTGGTGTTGAGGAATAAAATTATGATCGGTAAAAGAGGACGGCCCAGTGGCAGTAGCCCAATACCGCAAATTATTCCCAGAAGACCAGGAGACGTTCGCCCTGTAGCGGATATAGCAAGAGACGGTGTTGGGCATTTCCCTGCGCATGATGAGGTACTTGGGACACGGTGCAAAATGGTCGGATGCAAGGGAAGAACCAGGATTAAAGGTATAAAATGCAAAGTTCACCTTTGCCTTACCAAAGACAAAAACTGTTTCTTAGCATTTCATACGTAAACTTATGAAACATGCTTTTTAAATGGGTCGAATGACTGATTTACCCATGTGCCAATTAGTTGCCTATCCCAAAGAAGAAATCTTTTTTTGCTAATAATTATAAGAATTGTACTTAAGTTTTATTTAATTTTATATTTCCTAATAAAAACATTGATAAATTAAACTTTTTATAATTCCAATGAAACCTCTTAAACAGTAGTCTGAGCATTACATAAGACGGATGTGCACATTTGTACACAAAAAGAAAAACTATTTTTTCTGAAAAACCTGACAACCAGGTTTTTTTCATAAATTTTTCCTTAGTATTTTTATTCTACTCAAGCTACAATTTTTTTTTTAGATTCAATGGACACAAAAAAATAATTCAGGTCTGAAAGGGTTAATTATTGTGGTGTGTTCGCGGTGTCAGATGGCTTAAGCGGAAGATCGGTGCTGGGACGTATGTTAGCAAATGCCGAACATGATTTTGCAAAGTTTATTATTAAAAAAGTATTAAATTGTATATTTTGTTGCACTGTAATAGTTTGTCTTTCGTAAGATGAACGTCTATTTATTTATTTAGACGACACTACTACTTTCACTACAGATTTTTATGTAAAGGAGTGAGAGAGAAGCAGGCGGGAAGACGATCTCCGTACAGTAGCCGGTTCGGGAACGATGCGGGTAGCAGGAGATCGGTCGTGTTGGCATTCATTCAAGGAGGCCTAGGTACAGCAGTGGACCGATAGGGGCTGATAATGAAAAAAATGAATGAAATAAGATTTTGGTAGAATTAGTTACTTCTAAAGAAGAAATTCTTTTAAAGAAGAAATATCGTATATATCGTATATACTAACTAGAGCCAAAATATCTAGGATCATACACAATGGTTGGAATCCACCCAGAACAACTATTTTTACTATTTTGCGTTTAACTGTGTCAACATCATCATCATTATCAGCCATTTTTTTCCCACCGCTGCAACTCCCGTATCGGCAGGATCGACAGCGGCAACCACCGATGACCCTATATGTATCGATTATCAGCCCTTATCGGTCCCCTGCTGGAAATGGGCATCTTCCAATGAAGGCCAAGACGGCCGATGGTTAGACCGGCTACTTCACGGAAATCGTGTTCTCACCTGGTGAATGGTCAACCAACACAAACGCGGCCTCCACTCCAGAAACTTACTGAACCCATCTGCCACCTGTTCTTCTGAGTGTGTGGCCAGCCCATTTCCACTTCAGCAAGCTTATTCTTCGTGTGATATCGGACACTGTATTTATCTGCATTATGACCATAAGGCAAATAAATATTTTTTTAACTGCGAATGTAAACGCGAAAACTATAACAGTACACTTCCATTTACTAAGAAGAAAATGTGTCAGGAACGCCATCACCTGATTCGCGATGCTTCAGCTCGCCACAGCCTCAGCTGTTATCCAACCAGTAGATAATCATAATGTCTTACTAGTATTAACAGACGCCACAGCTAAATTTCAAGTAGACGTATATAACTGTATAGCGTAAGGGAACTTTTTGTAGATTGACGTACCCTTAAACTTAAACAAAATAGCACATTAAGAAATAGACTAAACATGCAGAATATTCAATCGATACCATATTTGAAAGTAAGCTATCATATTTGGAATTTGAAACAATCAGCTTCACACGCACAAACCGAAAGTTTAATTAACGTATAAGGATCAATTGTAGAATCATTGACAAGTAATCTAAATCAAAACTAAATTGTAGTCACTACTAAAATGTGTTCCAAAATGTTATACTTTGTACAGAGGTGTCCTATCATAAGAATAGTTTGTTGTAAATGTGTAATTAATAGCTTGATGACGAGTATGTATCTCACCCCAACTGTGGTGAAGATGTTATGATAGAAGAATGTCGTGTTTCTCAAGGTAAACTACTTACATATATATAATTTCAGATTACGGGCCATAGTTTCTTGGTTTACATCAGTATCAATGTCCTACATCACTGCAGGAGCCATCAAAGTGTGTCCTCTGGCATCATAGTACAGTATATAGTCTATGTCAGGATTAGTTTTTTTTCCGACATCCGCATGACCCGAGGTTTTGCAGGCACGTTGCCGTCCTTCAAGATGGAAGTAACCTCTTTTCTTGAAGATCATATTGGTTAGGAAATACCGACGGCAGCAGCTGGTTCCACATCGAAGTTGTGCGCGGTAGGAAATTGCGCTTGCAACGCACACTTGTAGACTTTGGGACATCAAGGTGGTGACGGTGGAACTTAGAGTTCTGCCGTGATGTCCGAGAGTAGAAGTCCGCTGCTAATATTAATCCGAACAACTCCTCGGAACACTCCCCGTTGTACAATTTACTTTAAAATTCATTTTAAAGCAACGCGCGAACATGCGGCTACGAAGAGCCATTCACTCCGTAGCGAAAGGTAAGAAATGCCACACCAAGTGTCTACGAGTCTTGGCTGCCAAGACTTAAGAGTTAGAACGATTTTGTATTATGAGATGTCAGTAACGCGCGCCCCGCCATCTATGCTTGAAACTTACGACTCAGAACCAGATCTCACATTAGAAAATGTTAACATAACGGGACGGCATAAAAGGAGGAAAGATGACGAGTACAAGGAAGATTTTAAGGTTTTTATGGGTGATGAGAAAAGTATGTTATCTATCAACATGAAAACACAGGAGAACGGTTTCAAATCTTTCCAATCGTCTATTGAACAAATGTTACAAGAAAATAAAGAAGAACAAAATGAGAAATTAAAGTCCATGAAGAAGACGATGTTGGAAATAAAAGAACAAAATATGAAACTACGCAATTCTGTAGACTTTTTATCGAATAAATATGAAGAAATTAAGGATAAAGTAAATACATTTAAAAAGGAGAAGATAAGTTATTGTCATATCAATTTGTTGGAGGAAAGAATGGATTCCTTGGAAAGGAGTGCGAGATCGGCTACTATTGAGATGAGATATATCCCACGAGCGCCATTCGAAAGTAGAGACATGCTTCAAAAAATAACGTCAAAAGTTGGCCATATACTCAATGTCACTATCCAACATAGTGACATCAAAAGTATCTTTCGAGTTAAACATTAAAACAAACCTCAAAAGATACGCCCCGTCATAGTCGAATTTATGCCAACTTCCAAAAAAGAAGAAATTATTTCATCGCTAAAAAGACATAGAGAGCAGAATAATCAAAGAGAGAAACACCGACGACCTTCACCTCGACGGTCCAGCAAGACCAATGTACTTCACTGAGAATTCCACGTCCAAATTAAAGCGACTATTTTTATTTTTTATTTATTTAGTAAGAGATTTTGCCAAAATGAATATCGATACTGCTGGACGAGTCTGCGGTGCGGATCACTAGTGAGGCAGACTTCGATTCATTAAAAAATCACTATACCATGTGACAAGCCCTACATCTCCCTATACTACATTGCAGATTTGTGTTGGTTTGTGTATTGAAATGTTCTATTTGTCATCTATACCACTTGAAAAGTTATTAGTGAGTATACAACTTCACATCTGCTCTTTAATAAAAAGAAAATGTGATATTATACATTTATATACTAAACATACACCCCGCGTCACACTCCACATTACATATCACATTTAACTACGCATACATATTATATACTTCATAAAAACGGCACACACACACAACTCCAACTCATACATATTATTTATTATATTAATAGGTAGTTCCTGTGGCCTCAAAACATCTATTAGCACCATTCTCAATTAAACCTAAAATATTCAGGTGTCAATGACATTTACGTTAAAATACTGTGCGAGCCGACACAAGATCTGGTCATCTAGTTTTTTTATTCTCACACTACCTGCAACTTTTTGTTCGTTAACATAAATTATCCTTGTACCAATGCTCATAGCAGTTACCCTTATTGTTGAACGAAGTAATTTTTGGATTTGAATAATCTAAATACTGAATATTTAATCTTTAAAATTTATTTTGTAATTAGCGAACGCGTTATAACGCGACACTTAAAATACTTATTACAAGTTACTGGCAAAGTTTTTGGGCCTTGGATTTTTGCGATCCAGAACATCTCGAAAACGAAAAGAGACATGTCCACCGTACCCTGTGGAGGAATGGACATAGGGTGAGGGAGAAATGGTGAGAAACTTCCGGGGATGAATCGGGAACAAGCTTTTCTGGCATACGTAAAAGGAGTAACGGACAAAATTGGAAAAACTTTAGGAAACCTTTATATAAAAGACGTTTTTGTACCGCCTCCCAAAACAGCTAACCTAGCACGCACACCGAAGGTTAAGTCACATTCCACAAGGAAGTGAGTGGTCTGATCAAGATGGATACCCCCAAAGTAGAGGAAGAACCTACCTACGCCAAAGTTGCGGCCAAACCTCAGCCTCTCCGAACACCGAATCACACCCTGGTAATATCTTCGGCGGACCCTAAAGATAGGAGCGACAATTTAATAGAGCGTATAAGGGACGCCATAGATGTTTAAACATCAGGGGCCAGGAACGACAGGCTGAGAAAAGCCAAAAATCAAAAGATAGTCCCGTGTTGCGGAACAAAGGAGGACCTCAACTTAGTGCAATCCAAGGTCAGGGCAAGTAAAAACTTTAGGCCGAGGTGACGAGGGCCACAAACCCTCAAATAATAATCAGACACGTGCTCTCGTATCATAAGGATCAGGAGATTGCAGAAACAATCATTGCACAAAATAAACATATTCTGCAAGACGTCAATATGAGAGAGAGCACGCTTCGGGTTAAATGCCGCAAGAGGGCAAAAACCCACACGAAACACATTTCGTCCTAGAGCTATCCCCGAAATCCATAAAAAACTATTGGAGGCCGGCAAAATCTACATAGGCCTCCAAAGAAAACCAGTATTCGACCGCTCTCCACTAGTCCAGTGCACAAAATATCTCGGATTTGGGCACACCCGAGCAGTCTGCTAGGAAGGCCATGACCTTTGCAGTTATTGCGGGAGGGCTCACACGTGGGCCAAATGCAAAATAATGCTTGATGGACAGCCACCACAGTGCCGAAACTGTCTTAAGAAACATGGAGAGAGCTCGGATACATCACACAATGCCTTCAGCAAAACATGCAGAGAGAGATTAAAATGGGACGCCATAGCGGGTTCCAGTCTCATATTGCTGAGGGCACCACAATTTCACCCAACTGGGGTTGAGTTGGGTGAAATTGTGGTTCACGCGAATAGGTTTGCATTTCATCCAAGCAAACCTGCAACGCTCCAAACTTGAGACCGCCGAACTCCTCCAAGCAGCAAAAACATTGGGTGCAAAGATTGCCTTGATACAAGAACCCTACGTGGGAAGAATTTCTCAACCCACAGTCTGCGTCCGTCCTGCACGATGAACTCCACGCGCTTTACAGGGCAACTCAAATGGCTCTTCTTAGCAAGGAACCAGTGATCAACATCTTGAGCGACTCTAGATCCTCACTGGACCTGCTGAGAAACCCAAAACCCAGCCACCCCCAGGCACGTGACCCCCTGAAATACGTTTGTTCATTCTAAGGGAGCACGTCGGGACAACGGGCAACGAAAGGGCTGACGAACTTGCAAAAACAGCTGCAAGACAACAAACCGTGCCAGAATACAGGAAAACCCCGTTATCATAAGTCAAGAGAAAAATAAGGGAGGAATCTGTCAAAAACTGGCAAGACAGATATACTACCTCCAGCACAGGGGGAATCACTAAGAATTTCCTCTTAACAGTGGATAAAGACTATCGGCTAGTGAGGACAGTGAAACCGTCACCCACCCTAGTGCAAACCTTGTCAGGACACGGTGGAATAGCCGATTACCTGTATCGGTTTAACATCATCGCAAGCCCTGGATGCGAGTGTGACCCCGAGATCAGTGAAACCATTCAACATCTAATAATAGAGTGCCCACGGCTTACAGCGGCTCGATATCAAATAGAGACAAAAGTAAACAAAACCCTGATTAGGACAGATCTGAGGAGCATCCTTGATGATGAAGACAGTAGGAAGGCGTTCATTCCGTTCGCTGAAATAGTCATCCGATTGCGTCAAAAAGGCATAGCTCCTCTCAATAAGGGACACTAACACAAACAGCTAATACACAAACTACTCAGCATATACACTCAACACCACAAATTCAAACACAAACAACCAAAAAGGAAAGCCTAGGGGAAATTTTTCAACACGCAGAAAGAGGACATCCCAGGCTAAGATTAAAAACAGTGGTTCTCTTGATGGCGGACAATAACGAGAAACTTGGGAAAACCTTTTGCAATGTCCAAAGCAATCGCATAACCGTATCACCAGGCTTAGCCAAGCTCCTAAACGGAAGTACCACTAAACATACAATGAAGCGCAAAACCATCAGCTCATTGCCAGGGACAGCGGTGGCGGGACACCCATGTCGAATAGTGAGATCGAGAAACCAAACGATCGTAATGTTCGAATGGGGTGACGAGTCGCCGTTTTCCAGGGCAACAGGGTACTCCAGGGGCTTGGCGCGATGGACATGATGCGCATCCACCTAGCATCATAAGCATCGATTCCATGGCAATCGAATAAAATAAAGGTGATGTCGCCGATCGATGTACGAGAATAGGGGAGAAGACTTAAGCTTTCTCCACTCTCCAAAACACAATGCACCCGGCGGCCCCCAACCACAGTGCTCGAGTGGCCTCAGTGGATCGGAACGCTTACAGCAGAGGGCGACGAGCTAATGGAGGCACAAAACCCACTCCGGGTCCGGGAAGAGAGTCAAAAATCGAAAAAAAGGATGGAAACCTACATGAATGTGATGACCAGGGCGGCACAAGGCACGAAATCCAAACTCGAAAGAGCTACGGAAGTGCAAGTAACTGCCATGGAAAAATTCATGAAGAAAACACCTACACCAACAAAGGAGCGAGCACCAACTAAAACCAGAGCGAACAGGGGGCAGGTGAACCCACCGGAACTCCAACCAGCGGAAGGGCTGGGCACCGCTGGACCATATCATAAACGCTTTCCTCGAGTTTAAAGCTATAGAAATAGCTACCCAGAAGGTAAACCTACGTACACGTAGGAAAATACTAGAAACCTTCAAACTAGACAACCAAGGTTTGTTAGGGGTTCTACACGAGGAAGCAGAGGCAGCCTTATACAATAATAGCACATCCGAAATCCTGAATGGCAAAATAAAAGGGCAATATATAAGGGCAGCCTACAACTGGACGAATGGTTTCGTGGCCCTGGACGAAATAAGAACAAAAAACACCGGGAAACTCACCTTCATAACTCCGGATGATGACCCGATTGTTGTCACCGCCCAATGCACTAGGATCACTTTGGAGGACAAGATCATAGCGCAAGAAGAGGCCATCTACACCAAGGCCCAATGGACGGTGCTAACAATTGCTTGGGTCAACGGAGTCCCAGGATGTGGCAAAGCGACTTGGATAGTAAGAAACTTCAATGAGGAGAATGACGTCGTAATCACTACCACCTGTAAAGCGGCTCAGGACCTGAGAGACAAGCTGGCGCACAAAATTGGAAAGAACACCAAAACCATAGTGCGCACTATGGCCTCGGTACTTGTAAATGGTTTCAAGAAGGGCTGTAGTCGACTCATTGTCGATGAAGCCCTAATGAACCACTTCGGAGCAATAGGCATGGCTACTCAAATGTCCAGGGCCGGCGACATTCTTCTCATTGGCGACGTAAATCAGCTGCCTTACATTGACAGAGAAAATCTCTTCAATTTGAGGTACTGTCGTCCAAACCTGGTAGCAAACATCAACCAGGAGTTGTTATGCACACATCGGAATCCCATGGATGTGGCGTTCGCTCTAAACAAAATCTACCCTGGGATATACGCGTCAAGGCCGACCGTTCATTCCCTAAGCTTGGAAAGTTACACGGACTCGCATATACTAAATACCCTTCCAAACACCCTGTACCTGGTTCACACCTAGGGAGAGAAAAACGAGCTGAAAGGACAAAGGTATGGAACAGGAGATGGATTGCGAGTCTTGACAATCCATGAGGCACAGGGACTAACGTACGAAACGGTCATGATCCTACAGACGAAGTCCAAAAAGATCGAACTCCACAACAGCATACCACATGCAATAGTGGCAGTGTCGTGACATACAAAAAGTTGTACGTATTACGCCGACAACTGGGATGACGCGATTGGATGCTTCGTCAAACAAGCGATGAACGCAAACAAAAAAAAATATTGGAATACAACCTCAAAATGGCAATCAAAGGCCGAGACTCGGCCGTGATTGGGAAGTTGATAACTAACCAACCCATTCCCTCCACGTCTTCAAATCCTATCCCATAAACATGTACTATAACCTATATACCACCATACCCATACCGTACCCATAAATACGAAACAAAAAATAGTAATAGGATGTGTATGTAATAAAATAGTGATAGAAATAAAATAATAATAATGTAATAGTCATCAAATAATTACAAGAATAAACAAAATGTGACATAGTATATAAGAAAAATAACCTAGAAATAAAATAACAATGTAACAACATTCACTACTTAAGTATACGAATAAACAAGTTGTAGCATGGTATATAAGGAAAAAAAATCTACAGTAGTATAAGGAAAAATATATAATAAATAAAAAAAAATAAAAAAATATTAAAAAAAAAAACTAGACTTAAGAAGAATAATGTAATAACAATATAATATAAAATAATACATTATTAATTAATTAACCAAATTTGGTAAGGAGATACAGCATACCAAAGTGTACTCAAAAATATGTGTAAATGTATACAATAAAAATTATAAATCTAATAAAGGCACAGACAATAAAGTACGTGGAGTATACATTTTTTTTATTAAGTTTTATTTAATAAAAAAGACCCCTCTAAGAAACCGTTGTCGTTTATTTGCTTGGTTTTGAATACCAGTGGAAAAATGTGATATCCCACATAAATGAACCCAGAAAGACCAGTTAGACGCGTAATGTTTACTCTGTTCCTGAGTTACATTTCATTTGGATTTAAGTATTGTCACTGAATATTGTACTTTTTTCTATTTGAAAATTAAATTTTTGATTTTTGACATGTATGTGGTCTTATTTACCATTAAAGTAGATTTATTCATATGAATCAACTGCTGACGATAAATACAGTCAAGTACCAATTTTTTCAGATTTTGGTTGGTCAACTACTGAAGCCGAATCATAGTATGATTTAAAAAAAAATTAATTGTTTATGTTTTGTTAAATTGAAACATCGACAAACAAAACTTATGGAATGGAATAATGATTTCTTTTATGTATCCGCTGACTTCCTAAAATTTAAAGTTATGTGGCCAACAAAAGAACATTTTAGCAGCGCTCTTATGTGGTCAATTACTAGTAGTGCATTTACCTTACCAGTAATTCCAAGATCTGTGGCGATATGTAAACAAACTTCAACTGTCTGTAAATATGTTGCATTGTTGACCGATTTATCTGCTGATGATTTCTCGAAGCAATTGCTGACTATCGGTAATGGCCAAGTTCCTGTAGACGGGTCGAGCGGTTTGATTTCATTTCCTCCAAATTTTTGCATCAAAGAAAGTTTATCGTCATAGTATTTTCGGATACCATTGCTAACCACAAAAATACTAAGTGGTTAAATGAGCGAACAATTTTGGCAGCTAAAATTAAGAATGCAGATGACCTCAATTTTATAATTCAAAATCAAATCGTAGGTACTCGAAATTCATTCAAATCTATCGACTGTGTAGCAAACGAAGAGGAAGCCACTAAGTATCCAACTGACTTTTGAACTCCTTGGATGTGGCTGGTTTACCACCGCACAATTTATAACTGAAGGTTGGCTCGGTAGTCATCATGCTTAGAAATTTAAACCAACCAAAACTATGCAATGGAACACGTATGGTGATAAGAAAACTAATGAGCAATGTGATTCACGCGTCGATACTTAAAGGAAAACTTAAAGATGAGGAAGTTCTTAATCCAAGGATTCCGATGATCCCAACAAATATATGCCCTTTGAGTTTAAACGAATTCAATTCCAGATTCGTCTTGCCTTTGCCATGACGATCAACAAATCAACCAATCCTTGACTAAATGTGGCCTCAATCAACAAAATGCGTGTTTTTGTCGTGGTCAATTGTACGTGACATGCTCACGTGTCAGCAAACTTCTTGCGCCTGACCTAAAAACAAAGAATGTCGTTTACCACAAGGTGCTTGAATGAAAATCCGATTAAAGAATTAATCAGAGTGTATCCCAACCTGTACAACATAGTTTTCAATGATTTTTTATGACATGTGTTTGAAATGCTTAATTATTATTATATTTTTAATTTTTCTTCTCACTCTGTATGTATTCATCATTATTCATCATAATAAAATACTTGTATATTTCTATCTATATTAATATTATTTTGTTTCATTGTACGTTCATCAAAGCCTAAATTAGCTCAGCTTAAAGGTAACACGACATTCATTGAATGTTAGGCGGTACGAAGTCAGCTAGTAAGCCAGTAAGTGAATAAAAATAAGTTTTAAGAAGATAGAGCTCATAGACACGACATCAACATGAATGAACAATAAAGAAAAAGGCAATATAGAAAAATGCGCTGTTGTCACATATTGCAGTGGGTTGTTAGCACGGAAAACTAAAATTAAAATATTTCATAAATGTCAAACATGCTTTAAGTGCATGGAAAGAGATTATATAGAGAATTTCCCTTGATAGTTTAACAATCGTAACGGTATTCGACGATTACGTGATGGACCATCGATCAACTTTATTCAGTCATCGGTTGCAAGGTTTAGAGCTACAGCATCAACACTGAACAGACCCAGGACCTGCAACATCGGTAGAAACGGGTGAAAATGTCAAACATGTTATGGTTTCTGTTTAAAAATCCCCGTTTATCCCTGCGTGCGCTTTGATATCAAGAATTAGAAAATCGACTTTGCATGTAATAAAGCTAAATGCATAAAATAAGTTCCATCCGTATAAAATTCAAACTGACCAAGATTTACATGATTGTGATAGTCAGAATTTGAATTGAGAAAAATTTATGCGGTGACGATATTATTGAAATTTCGCACTGCGATTCAAATGGGTAACATATTATTTAGTGACGAAGCTTACTTTCATATCGTAAGCTATGTGAATAAACAGAATTTCCGTTACTGGGATGTACAGAACCCAAGAAAAATGTATCAAGAGCCATTACATAAACCTAAAGTAACAGTCTGGTGTGCATAATAAGGCCTTATTTCTTTGAAAATGATCATGGCCAAACTGTAACAATGAATTTAAAGAGATAGGCCAAGATGTTAAATGACTTTTTAGACTAGAACTACAGAATAGTTCATCCCTCAACTGAAACAACAAGATGGGACCACGGCTCATACTGCGAATGTGTCCATGAATGCAGCGCGGCAGTTATTTCCAGAAAAAACATATCCCGAAACGGTGCCATACCGTGGCCTCCTAGACTTAAGGCTAGTTCAGACACGGCGGGAACCGCGCGAGTTTCATTTGTATGAGTTGTTAAGTAATCTTTCAGACATAACCACGCGGTTAATTAAGCCGTGCGGTTACGGCAACCCAACCGCCAGAAAATAGAATCACGTTGCTCCCGTGCGTTTCTATTACTATGAATTCTTTACTTCGCATTCAGTTGCGTTGCGGATACCGCGCGGTTAGCTCGTCACTGCTCGTGAGTTCGCCATGGATCGTTTCGACACTGAACTATTTATTGATGAAATGGAGACGAGACCTGCAACATGGGATATTCAGTGTGAGGATTACTCAAATAAAATTATCAAGAAACAAGCTTGGCAAGAGTTAGTGGAGATATTTGGAAATTGCGAAGACACGTCGGAAAAGAGAATATTCTAGGTAAGTAGATTTATTCACCAAAATGAACTGACAGAATTATTACCTATCACTCGTGCAATTATTAGTATTATGAAACACTAGTATATTATACTATCGATATACTTTAGGTACTACTTAACTAAATATAAACCAACTTCGGCTGTTTTATGCAGATTTAGAGCATTTTTTTAAATGTAGGTCACAACGTTATTACCCAATTTTGTTTGTTTACATACAGTTAAGTACCTAAACCTTTCAAGTACAGTACATTAGTTGTAGCTATATTTTTGTGTCTTGCCATGGAACACACCCATCGTTCACAAATTAATATGCGAAATTATCTCTGATATTCAAAGATGACGATGCCCCTCTTCCCGCATGCAAAGTATTGATACTAGTAATTGCTGCAGTATATAAAGTATCTTTATATTTTACATCATCTCCACTCCGCACATATCTGTGTAGAATGCAACAGGCTTTTGTTACGTCTTCGGCAAAATCTATGTTTACATTTATAGGCATATGAAAGATGTGGATGACATTTGTTCGCCAAAATACCAAAAGTACACTCAATGTTATGTCGGGCTCTCGATAACCTTTAGTTAAAAATCCTTTTTTTCTAGTGGTAAATATTTGCTTGAATATGGGTGCATTTAAGTTTCTGGTAAGCCGAAGGCTTCATCTCCAACTATAACATAAGGCATTGGTGTTGGATCTACATTAGATATTGGTTGAGGTGTTGGTTGTTTAATGATTTTGCTGTCAGTCGTTTATAAAATAAAGAATTTTTAAATATAGCACAATTACTGCTTTTGCCATAAGCCCCAATATCAAGCCCCAATAAGTAAAGCAATAGTTGGCGTCGCAAAGTACCAAGAGCACTATGGAAAAGAAATTTTTATAGTTATGTTACGAAAATCCCGAATCAAAAGGCTTTATAACTCGGATATGCTTATCGTCTATAGACGTCGTCTATATCCGAGTTGTTTGCAAATTTTCCAACTTTGTTTACCAACTTATTCCACAAAGATTTACATACTTCGCGGACAATTCCTGTAATCGTCGATTTTCCTAAGCGATAATTGTAACTAAGTTCTCTAAATGAACAACCTGTACCAAGACATCTGAAATAAGAGAACTATTAATAATATTATTATTTTTGGATACATAACTTCAAAAAATTGAAGAACACACGAGACTGCTGCAACAAAGAATACAAAAAAGGAAAAGCAATTCCTTCTGGTTCGAATGGTCGAGAAAAGACCAATATATGTATTTTTCAAGACTTGCTTTCCTGAAGAATAGTGTAAGTAATAAAGACACTACAACTAATATGGAAAGAAATATGAATGAAAGGCAAAGTGAGGAGACAAGTCAACTAAACTCCAGTGCAACCGAAACCACTGAAATACGTCCCCCTAAACATAAGAAAATACAAGTGCCGGAAGAAAAACTAGCTGTTTTAATAGAAAAAAAAGCATCGAGTCACGAGAAAATTTTCAGACTGAACTACAAAAAATTTGTATTGATTTACAAGATGACGGTCTTTTGTTTATCGTTATATCGGGTGGTTAAATTTCAAGGGCCGATGTTAAATGTGAACCACACCTAAACGCCAAGTTTTTTTCCGATTTTTTTTTGACATTTCTCTATTTCAGACTTACTCAATTTGAACCATGGAGAAATACACAAACCAACAACGTGTTAAAGTTATCCAGACTTATTATGAAAATGGGCGTTCAAATCAAAATGCATATCGTGCACTTCGTGATTTTTTGGTCAATTTGATAGTCCAAATGTGCGTACAATCGCAAAAATCGTTTAAAAATTCGAGCAAACCGGGTCTGTAGAAGATGTGAGAGCACCAGTGCATGCTCGTACAGCTCGTACTGCAGAAAATGTTGCTGCTGTTCGCGATAGTGTGGCTGAAGTCCACCTCAACTCGTCGTCGTGCCCAACAATTGCACCTCTCACGCTCGTCGTTGATGAACGTTATGCATAAAGACTTGCATTTAAACGCTTACAAGGTGCAATTGGCTGAAGAATTAAAGCCTCTGGACCAATCCAAACGTCGTGAATGGGCAGAAAAGTGGCAAGAAATGGCAACAGTGGATGATCAATTTTCGAAGAAAATCATCTTCAGTAATGAGGCACATTTTCATCTCAGTGGATTCGTCAATAAACAGAATTGCCGCATTTGGGCGAATGAGAATCCAAGAGTGATTGTCGAAAAACCAATGCACTCACAAAGAGTGACTGTTTGGTGCGGTTTACGGACTGGCGGCATCATCGGGCCGTATTTTTTTCAAAATGAGAGCGGTCAGGCAGTTACTGTGAATGGTGTTCGCTATCGTGAGATGATAACGAACTTTTTATGTCCCAAATTGGAAGATATGGATGTGGACGATATGTGGTTTCAGCAGGACGGTGCCACTTGCCACACAGCTAACGAAACAATGGCTCTTTTGCGCAACACATTCAATAGCCGTGTTATCTCAAGTAATGGCGATGTCAATTGGCCGCCAAGATCATATGATTTGACACCGTTGGACTTTTTTCTTTGGGGTTATTTGAAAGAAAAGGTGTACGTCGATAAGCCAGCAACAATTCAAGAGCTAAAGGATGAGATAATTCGGCACATTAACGGCATAAAACCATAAAACCTTCATTATGCCTCAGGGTCATCGAAAATTTGGACCATCGGATGGAGGTGTGCCGCCGTGGTCGCGGCGCCCACTTGGTCGATATTTTGTTCCATACATAATTGAGCAATACCAATACCAATTTCCTAAATAGTTTGTGTTTTATTCAAAATCAACATAGGCCCTTGAAATGTAACCACCCTTTATAAAGAACTCAAAAAGTATATACATACTTTATAAAGTACCAGAAAATAGACGTTTACCGTCTAAAATCAATTATTTCAAGTCAAACAAAAAGGACAAATCTTATTGCCCTCTGTTCGCTACAGTACTCTGCAGATCACACCTTCATATTGGCAAGGACAACAGTATACAACCCCGCAGGGATATGTTACTACATCTGGATCATCTCCTTCTATCATTTTGCCCGCGTCACCATCGCAAATTAGTTCTGGCTCTCAGTCATCAACTGTTATAGAAAATATACATGCTGATTTTGAAGAACAATAAATAAATCTTACCTTAAAGTTATTACGAGCTTCTCTTTTGGTCACACGCTTGACCTCAAATGCGTTTCGGAGCTTGAAATATCTTGCCTGATCTGTACAGTTAGTTCATCAAAATATTTTATTGACATTCTCAAATAGTGAAAAAAAAAATTATCATACATTCTTAAATTGGGATATAACGTTACGAACTGACCATGTACTAGTCGGTCACTTAATATTGGATGCACCCAACATCGCCTCTATCTTTTCTTTTTTTTAAGGTGCAACCACAGTAAACACACTTCTTCGTCGACCTCCATTTTCAAACTGGCGTTATCCCCGCACAAAATCAAATAATAACCACCGGTGTCTGAATAGCGTCACAATTTTGCGGTTCCAAACCACAGGATTCGTGAACGCGCGGTTTCCGCATGTCTGCCTAGCCCTTAAGCCCGTGTGACTTTTTCTTATGGGATACTTAAAATCTGTTGTTTATAAAAGCAATCCGAGAACTGTGACACAAATGACAGAAAAAATTCGATCTGAAATCAACAGATTACCCCAGTCTCTCTATGAACGCGTCTTTGACAATATGCGTGCTAGACACAAAGAGTGTGTCAGAATCGAAGGCGGTCATTTGGAGAACGTAGTTTTAAAAAAATAAATTCCGCATTTGTTCTTTTCAGATTAAAATAAAAATTTTTTGTTTACATAGTGTAGTTTTCTTTCTACAATATACCAACCGCTGAAATCGGCCACTGGACACCCTGAATTTATGATGATTGTCTTCTACTTTACCAAAGACGCCTAGTAACTTATGATTGCATGCATATTAGGACGGATATAACATCACTTAACCCTTAATAACCTAGTTTCAATTTTGATACCAAACTTTTAAACCGAATGTTCACATTACTATTATTTTTTTTTTATAGTTTGACTGTACGTAATTTACTGTTGTATAATGTTCTTTCCAATGCAATAAAAAAAAACAAATGACATTATTGTTTTATTTTGTCTATGACGTATTACTCGCGCGCCAAAGTGAACAAGTAAACACATTTTACTAAAAGTTTTGTTGAATACAAATTTGATATACTTTCTTTTTCTGGAGAATAAAAACACTTTTGAGGTAAGTGAATATAATATTTTCGCTATGATATAATTATTTTTTGCCAGTGCATTTTTCCTTGAAGAAAAAGGATATTTTTGTGAGTATCAATTTTGTAAATTCAGGCATTCCGCCCTACATAAAACTTTAACTATAAAAATTTGTTGACCTTCCGATTCATTATTTTTCTGCATAGATTGGTGTTGGGATTACTTTCATTTCTATTTTATTATAGAAATTTATCAAAAAGAGACCAGAAGACATTGAGAGCTTATTGAAGCGGTTAGAAAATTGTGAAATTCCGGAAGACTCCTTCCATTCCACCGACAATGAAGATGACATTGACTATTAGTCGATCCCAAGAGATCGTCTGATGGAGCTAGAAGATAAAGAGGATGTAGGTAATTTTCTCACTGACCCAAACTTGGATGCAGATCTACCTGCAGCAAAAACGTAGATACCGACATGCAACATAATTTATAGACTGTAGAACTAAGCCCAACTCCTACAACCAGCAGCCAGAACAACCTGCAAACTGCACCTTTTAACTCTAGAAACTCAGAGTGGAGACAAAAGAATGTAGTCCAAAATGCTTTCCAGTTTGCTGGAAACACTGAGTATTCACAAGAAATTATGAACTTAAGACACTTATTTTCAGATTTGATTAAATTCGACAAATTTTTCACATGAATGTCGACTTTAAACATTTGTCCATTGATCATCCCCAGCACGACCGACTGCATAAAGTAAGCCTACAGTTTTGAGATATACTCAGGAGCTAAGGACATAGACCGTTTACCTGGCGAACCAGACCTCGGAGCTGTATCGAATACAGTTATTCGATTGTTACGACCAGTACCGAGGCACGTCAATCATATGACTTATTTTGACAATTTTATACGAATATTCCTCTGTTACATTACTTGACCAACGAAAGTATTTATTGTCTTGGAACAGTACAGAGAAACAGGCATGGAAAGTCCTGCAAATTGCCGAAGAAGCGGGAAATTATGTTAAGTCTACCGTACCCAGAGGAACATATCACGAAAATGTGGCCTCTCACGATAGCCACGAATTTTCGACCACAAGTTGGAAAGATAACAAACAAGTACAATAGTACTGGAAAGTAATATTGATTTGATGGATAGTTTTATAGGTCAATATCGCATCCGCATAAAGTCGAGAAAGTGGACAATGAGGCTCTTCTACCAGTTGTTAGACATGACTGTCATCAATGCTTGGGTACTATACAAAAAGGTAAAAAGGAAAACTTCAGAAGAATATTAAGAAGTTAGCAGATTTTAGAACTGAACTTGCCGCTACTTTATGTAGATATCAAAGTCATTCGAAAAATAAAAGGGGAAGACCCAGTACCAACAGTCGACAAGACACTACAATATTTTCTAAAAGACCCCGGACAAGTGTACAAGTACTACCCTCTACTGACGTGCGTTGCCATTGTAATGGTCATGAAAAAATATTTATGGACTCTAGAAATAAGTGTAAATTTAATAATTGTAGGAAACTTACCTCCTGGTTCTGTAAAAAGTGTAAAGTGTCGTTATGCGATAATAAAAAAAAATCTGTTTCGCATTATTTCACGCATAGATATATTCTAAGCCATAAGGCGTTAATGCCCGAAGTATCAAAATTAATACCTATTTTTTTTTCTAAATAAATATGTAAAGTAAATATTGTGATTTTTTTTTTTAGCTATTTTTCCCTTCATTTAGACCAGTGTTTCACAACGTGGGGCCCACGCCCCACAGAGCGGCGATTTGATAGTTAAGGGGGATGATTTTAAAATGGACTCGACACGACTTTAACCCTTTCGCTTTGGGTTATTTAAATGCAATGCTAAATATCGGTGACAAATTTAACAAAAAAGGCAAATTCTAAAAAAAATGCTGTAAATAAATAATTATTAGGTATAATTTCCTTTGACGTTACCAAAATATCAACTGGGTAATTAGAGTCGTCAAGTAAACTTCGTCGGGGATTCACCGTGGAGTGCGCCACCTGTCGCGGGGAACCCCGGACGTTTTAAAACTCGCTAAACAACGGCGTTGTTCGCACCTAATTGGCCCAACTCAACTTCTGTAGTGTTTTACATCATTCAGTTGGTATTAATTTGAAATAAGTATCCGTCAAGTAATCGTTGATTTAACAAATATATTTAGATATATTGTAGCAGTTCCTCTTATGTCGTATTACTCACATGCAAACATAACTCATGACTGCGCAATGCGCATCATAACACGATCAGTAACATAGTCGACATCGTTCGCTCAAGATACACAACCAGTTTTCAATATATAAAAGTATTTAAGTTGTTATATTCTAAATAAATTTATATAATTATTATTTAGTTATTGTTATTTTAACACCCACCAACAACAATATTGATAGATATAATTGGTAAGTATTCGATTTTATTTATATTTATTTTAATTTTAGAATCATTTAACTTTCCAGAAATTTTTGTGAAGTGAAAAAAATATCGGTAATGGTATTATATACATTTAGATAAATATGTTTCTTTGCGTCATACGTTTACTCTGTCATATTGAATTAATTTTAACACATATTTTATTATATTGTTTTTTATTGATTTTTTTAGCCCATAGTAAAATGAGTGGAACAAACAAGAAAAAAACTCGTCAATATTCGGAGGAATATTTAAAATTTGGGTTCATATCCGCTGTTCACGATGAGCGGATGCCGTTTTGTCTTTTATGCCAGCAATGCTTGACCAACGAATCAATGAAACGAGGTCGTCTTGAGGCGCATTTGAAGGCGAAACATAGTGCTCATATAAATTCAGATTTGAGTTACTTTAAAACTTTAAAAGAGAAGTTTGGAAAAAAGAACAGCATTACAGTCTCTATTTACTTCTCGTTCTTTAACAAATAATCGTCTCTCTGAGGCTAGTTATCAAATTTCTTTATTAATCACTAAAACTGGAAAAAATCACACTATAGGAGAAAATTTGATAAAACCGTCAATATCAGCATTTCTTAAAACGGTTCTGGAAAAAGATGTCAAAGATGTAAAAGCTATGCCACTCAGTAACAATACTTTTAGCAGAAGAATAGACGAAATGAGTGAGGATATTGAAAAACAACTTGTTGAAAAGCTGAAAACAAGAAACTTCTCAGTACAAATGGATGAATCAACTTTGAGAGACAGTGAGGCAGTATTGATAACCTATGTAAGATATATTGATGAAGGGCATTTTACTGAAGAAATGTTGTTCTGTAAAAGATTAGAAAGCACCACTACCTCCAAAGATATATATAATAAGTTAAAAAACTACTTAGATGTCAATGATACATCAATGAAAAATATAACATTTTGTGCTGCAGATGGCGCCCCTAATATGATGGGCAAGAAAAATAGCTGCTTAAAATTGATGAAAGATGCGAATCCAGAAATGATTATTGTATATTCTGTTATTCATAAGGAAAACTTGGTAGCTAAAAATATCTCGCCTGATCTAAATGAAGTACTACATACAGTAATAAAGTGTGCTAATGCTGATAAAGCTAATGCCAAATGTGAACGTCTTTTCAAGTTATTTTGTGAACAACAAAATGAAGACCATGTGAGACTTTTACTTCATACTGAAGTAAGATGGCTATCCAAAAGCAACTGCTTGAAAAGATTTATGCAACTGTTTGACACTCTTAGTGATTTTTTAGCGACAAACCTGAAATGAAGTATCTGTTAACAATCGATGGTAAAGCATTTGTAAGTTATTTAGCCGATATATTTGAAAAACTGAGTATATTAAATAAGCAACTTCAAGGAGCAAAAAAAACACTTGTCGATGCAAAAACAAAGATATTTGGTTTCATTGCCAATATAGAGTTATATCAGAAACACATTAACAACAAAAACTTTGAACAATTTCATTGGCTCCAAAAATGTGAAGTAACTGATACCGCTTTACTTGTTATTATCAATCATTTGAATATTCTATCTGCTGATTTAAAAGAAAGATTTTCTGATTTAAAACAAATTGATTTCCCAACATGGATGATGCAGCCAATATTAGTGGATTTGTCTGATACATCAAATATGCAGTATCAAGAAGAACTCGCAGAATTGCAAAATGATGAATCCGTAAAAACTTTATTTAATATAAAAGGAGCGATGGCATGGCTTTGTGAAGAAACTGAAACTAAATACCCAAATACAACCAAATGTGCAAGAAAACTTTTACTACCGTTTCCATCTTCATATTTAGCTGAATGTGGATTTAGTGCTGTAAATGATTTACTGATAAAATAAATAAATCGACTTGATATAACACAACGTGGAGACTTGAGATTAAAGCTAAATAAATTGGAACCTAATATAAAGTCTCTGTGCAGCAAGCATCAAGCGCAAGGATCGCACTAAATGAATATAAAAAAATCAATATTAAAATTATTTTGAATTTCATTATATGTTTTGAAATTTTACTTACGATGTTTTGATAACAGTTTCATAGTGATTCCTTCCTAAAACTTATCATTCATATTTCTTAAGGGAACAAAACAATTTTTAAGTTTAAAAATTATGTATGGAGGCACAAAAATTTTAGAAATGTTAAGGTGGGGCATGGCCTAAAAAAAGGTTGGGAAACACAGTAAAAATAAATCACTTTCGTAGATCAGGCTATTAAGGGTTAATACTTTTCGGAAGAGTTGGTTTGATGAGAATATATGTAACAATAAAGAAACATTTGAAAAATAGAACAAAAAACTAGTTACCTTTTTATATTTATGCAGATTTTGCGGCACTTTTAAGGCCTATTGAATCTTGTGCAATGACCCAAAACAATCGTTTACGGAAAATGTGCACAGACATGAGGTATATAGTTTTGGTTATTATATTAAATGTCCATATGACAATCATCTTACAAAATATGTAAATTATAGCGGGCCTGATTGTGTAGATATTTTTATGAAACGTTTACCAAATGATTTGGAAAAAATATCGCGGTGTAATGAATCAAACCTCTAAAATTGTTTCTAATGAACAGCGAAATATAATATGGGAAACAGAAAAATATTATGTCTGTGAACTGGATTTGAATTATGAAGATTTTATAGTTTATGATTCAATATAGCGGTATCTTTCAAGGTGTTGCGCACAACATATGTGGTAAGAAATATAGAACACCTAGTTTTGTGTCTGTTATTTCACACAAGTCATTACGATACACATTTTATAGTTCACGTTTTGTATACTCGTTAAAGGGAGTATTCATGTGATACGTCAAAATAAAGAACGATAAATATTTCTTTTATATGATCTATGATCTATGATCTATCTATGATATTATCTTCATCTATGATATTACTATGATCATGCGCATAGAGAATGGAATCACTTCAAATGTTGTAACATTGCCGATTATAGTTAATTATATTTAAAAACAGGCGTTTTGTTGCTCACTGATATTTTTGAAAATAGGTATGTTTGCATCATCAGCACTTATGATCTAGTACCGTGTCATTATTATACAGCACCAGACATGAGCTGGGATGCAATGTTTAAATTAACTAAAGTTGAACTAGAATTTAACTAGATTTTAAAATGATATATTTTCTAAAATCAGGTATACGAGGAGTTTAGTAATCAGGTATCTCAGCGTAGCAATCGATATACCAAGGCAAATAATTAATACATGAAAGATTATGATTGGAATAAACTGGATTCACGTTTAGTTTATTTTGGTGCTAATAATTTATGTGGATGGGCAATGTCTCAAAACTTGCAAATTAGTAAACTTCAATGGGTAGATACTGATAACGTTGATTTAGATTTACAGATAACTCTGAATATGGTTATATTTTAGAAGTGGATTTAGAATATCCTCATGAACTTCATGATATTCATTCGGATTTACCAACGATCATGTCCTCAACGTTAATGTACACACAAATCTAAAGAATTAAAACTAGTAACAAAAGTATATAACAATTTTTATCGATGGGTCTTAAACTAAAAACGATGCAAAGAGTGTTAAAATTTCATCGAAATCCATTATTGAAACAATATATTGATTTAAACACTTCATAGGTATAAATAAACCTATGAAGTCTTTAAATATATATACATAACCTCAGTCAAAACTCACTTTGCAAAAGATTTTTATAAATTAATGAATAACTCCATATTTGAAAAAACTATGGAAAACATTGAAAAAGGGGTGGTAGTAATATTAGTAACACATTGGAAAAATTGTGGTAAAACACCAGGTGCTGAGTCTCTCATAGCACGGCCTGAATTCCACAGTAAAAGAAAAACAAAAACAAAACTTTTATATAATAAACCCACATACTTAGAATTTCGCATATTAGATATATCTAAAATTTTGGTGCATAACTTCCATTATAATTACGAGGGTGGATCTAGAAGTTCATGGCCTAACCTACATGGAGCTATGACATCTTTTTAAATCTACCGTCATTTGTTAGTATGTGTCATATTGATTTATTGTGCGCAGTTTAATTCCGATACTGCACAATATAAATTTTCTGTGATTATTTGTTTGAAGCAATCTGACGCAATTTTCAATAATGGAGAAAATTGAACACCGTGCAGTCATTAAGTACCTCAATAAAAAAGGCCTATCACCAAAAGACATCCATCGAGATATGGTGAGCACTTTGGGGGAGCTCTGCTCTACTCCATCGTATTCCAGTGTCAAGAACTTGGTAGCGCTGAGTTTAAGCGCGGTCGTGAGAGCATTAAAGATGATCCTGGGAGTTGAGGGCGTACATCCTCTATCACGAAAGAAAACATCGATAAAATTTGTGATCTCGTACTGGGTGACCGACGTTTGACCATTGGTAAGATAGCTGAGATAACAAACATTAGTTATAGGCGGGTGCAACACATAATAACGGAAGAGTTAGGGTTCCATAAGGTTTCTGCTCGCTGGGTCCCGAGGTTGCTTTCAGCTGAACAAAAACGAGTTCGATACACAATTTCGCGAGACTGTTTGGAACTTTTTGAGACTGATCCCGAGGAAAGGTCAAACTATAAATTCTAAAAAGGCCGGGAATGTTGCGTAAGAAAGTTTTATTTCGTCATGACAATCCATGATTGTGGCTACGAATTGCTGCCCCACGCACCTTATTCGCCGGATTTAGCCCCCTCGGATTATCATTTATTTCCAAATTTAAAAAAAAAACATTTGGGTGGCTCGAAATTTTCGACCAAAGATGAGGTGATAGTCGCAGTAAACGATTATTTCGCCGACCTTCCGGAATCTTTTTTTTTCCGAGGGGATAAACAAGTTGCAGGTCAGGTGGAAGAAGTGTGTTGAACTAGATAGAGACTAGGTCGAAAAATAAAAATAGATTTAGATCCACTTAATCAAAAATACATCTGTCATCTTTGTTAGACTGAGTGTGTGCTGGGTGCCGAAGAAATGGCACTCTTTTCTTATGCATGGACGTGGAGGACGGAATGATGGCAGACACTATCTGCCCGCACCAAATAATACTTAAATAGTTTTTTATTTCCCGCCGGGAACCCATATATTCTTGAAAATATTCACAAACTATCAAATTATTTAATATAAAAGGGCGAGTTCATGATTTATTCCCGACGCCATAGTTCATATCTTATGTTGGGAAAAATCTTTATTAATCTTAAAATGTCTTAATTGTCTTATCACGTTCTCCGTCCCAGTACAAAAGTAAAAAAAAATATTCGTTATGTCCACCTACTATTTTCTTATTTGTTAGCAATAAATATATAGAGGTTTATATTTATACTAATATCAGTTAAAAAAATATATTTTTGGATTCAAATCAAAAAAATATTTATGACTCCGTAAGGAGTCATGGGCGTGTGAATTTAAAATTATGGGACTTCATAAGGAGTCATGGACGTGTAAATTGAATAACCGATATTTTTTAGCCTCTTTTTAATTCTGTAGCATGAAATGTCAATGTCACATGTCAGGTTTATGTTAGATCAGTGCATGTATATTACTTTGCTTTGTGGATCAGTGAAAAGAGGATTGTGAAGGATAGAATTTATCAAAAAATTAAATTAAATGACTTTTTTTCATAATGGCTGCTAGTAATTTTAACGCTGCTGACATAATCCGTTTTTTAAAAAACAGGGACCACTCGAGCTCCGAGGACGAAGATGCGGTGAATTTCGAACGTGAGTCCACGCCAACTATAATTTATGAGACTATCGACGACATCAGGGATTTTATTCAGGAGGGTGACAAGAAGATCAGCAGTCTAACTTGCTCGTTCATGCAAGTATATCCAGAGATCCCAGAGTGGAAAATCAATGGTCGTTTCAAATTGATGATATACGCTCAGAAATTTTTACTGGTCGCAATCACCTTTCCCGACAATATATTCACTTTGACATGAACACAGATAAAACTAATGGTGGAACAGACAAATATTTACGGCAGACGTCGGAAAGAAAATACTTCACAAGAATTTAGTAGAATAAAAAATGGACTGAGGTAACAGCACTTTTTACGGGACTAGTAAAATTACCAACGCTAGAAACTTACTGAAAAAGGATCCACTATATTTCCATCCTCTCATGCACAATATTAAATTATCTTACAACCGTTTCTGTATTTTACTAAAATGTTGGCATTTTGCCGATAATTATGCCCCGAGGAGTAGTAATGATAGGCTTTATAAAATAAAACCACTTTTAGACCTGGTGATAAAAAACGGCCACGCAATATATACGCCAGGTCGTGTTATTGTGGTCGGTGAATCGATGGTGCATTTTCGCGACCGCCTTTGTTTCCGCCAATACATTCCGTCGAAAGCCCACAAATACGGCGTTAAAATTTATAAGCTGTGCACAGTTGATGGTTTTGTATGGGAGTATGAAATATATTGTGGTCAAAGCCAAGGAGACTACGATTTGTATTTATCTGGGAGTATAGTTGCACGCCTTGCTGAAAACCTGCTGGATGAGGGTGGATTAATAATTACCGATAACTTTTATACCAGTGTACCACTGGCCACGTATTTGAAGAGCCGTCATACTGATCTGCTTGCTACAGTGAATAAAAAACGAAAGGGCCTTCCGCGACTAGTAACCGGAAGTAAATTGAAGAAAGGAGAGATTGCTGCTATGCAGAAAGGCAATATTACAGTCTTAAAATGGCACGATAAGCGAGAAGTTCTGCTTCTTTCTACATGTAATGGAAAGCAAATGAAAATGAGTAGCGGACGTAAATCAGTACTCAAACCTGAAATGGTTTTGGAGTATAATAATGGGAAAAAAGGTGTCGATGTGTCTGACCAGTTGAGTAGCTATAATAGTCCTACGAGAAAATCAATAACGTGGTATAAAAAAGTTGCCATGGACTTGTTATCAATCGCAGTGGTAAACTCGTGCCTCATTTACAATGAGTTGCAAAGGAACGCGGGCAAAAAGAAAATGTCTATTTTATCAGCACATGAATGTATAATAAAAAATCTTTTAGAAATACAAGCCGAAAACCGCCGGTCTATTGAATATCCACTATCATCATGTGTGGATAAACACACTTTAGAAAAAATTACCCCAGAGCCAAGTCGCAAGACAAATAAAAAACGTTGTAAAGGCTGCTACAACAAATACGTTTCGGAGGGACAATCATCCAAATTTGCTGGTACAAAGGCGCCAAAAGTTACAACGTTGTGCCCGAAATGTAAAATAGTGCACTGTCTTCCATGTTATAATGCACTGCATTGATTTTCAAAATTGTTATTCATTTAAAATTTATGTAAAAAATTAAACTAAAATTTCTTCTAAAAAATGTTTTATTTCACCATCTTGATATAATAAAATACGTTCAAAATTTTACGGCGGCTCTTTTGATTTTTTTCTAACCTTGTTATCTAACTATACGTCCATGATAATGTTTTCACTCTTAGTCATACGTCCAATAAAATAAAAACCATAACATTTATCTTTGGAATATGACTCCAATAGGAGTCATAGACGTACGATTTTGATACAAACGTGACTCCTTTTGGAGTCATTGGACAGGGAACGTTTTATATGGGCATTTTGATATGGTTATTTGCGTGATCTGTATGGCTATAAATTTGATAGATTCTATCATTAGTCTGTTAGTTTGAATGGTATGTGCCACGTAAGACACACTGAACACTTATTACACTGGTTGTTAAATTCTATTTGTTAATTATAAATAAAAAAAATGTAAGTACATATATTGTCTGGTTTTATTCGGCTCATGAAGCCAAGAGAATTAAGCCAAGTGGATCTTATTGGTTGTGTGTTCCTTTTCAGAGCTCTACTCCTTTTCATTTTTCCTTCTTGAGTTGGATAATCTTCAAATATTGAATAGGAATGAAGAACAATCCGCAAGGAAACAGCGGATTCATAAATATATATAGAAATGAGTCCCCAAGGTTGCAACAGGGAGTCTCGGACAAGTAACAAGATTAGACTTCGTTCCCTAACTTTTTACTAACCATTATCAAAAACTGGATTGATTCATTGTTTGTTCCTTGTATTATTTTAAGTTTGTCCTTGAAAATTTGACGCCCAATTCCTTAAGTAAATTGTCACAAGTTGACAATCATGATAGCCACCTAGCACCTTTAGCACAGTTGAACATAGCAAAGGACAATGGCGTTATCTCACTAACAATACCTCCACACTCAAGTCACAGATTACAGCTACTCGCTGCATTGGTATTTGGGCCTCTACAAACTTACTGCAACGTCATCCTGGGAAGACAATTTCCATCTATAATGTTGCTGAATTGTTAGGACAAGCTTTCGGTCGAGTCATAACACCCTCAAAAATAAAGAATTTCGAAAAACTGGAACATTTCCGTTTGACAGGCACATTTTTTGTGACAATGATTTCATGCCAAGCGAAATTATAAATTGGCCACTCGAAGGCCCCTCTTGTACTTCCAGTCCAAGTCAGCCTCATGGATCTCATAAAGATTCTTCTAGTGCCTCTGGATCACGTCAGCCCTTAGAAACTCAAAAAGCTTCTAGTGCTTCCACGGAAAATTTTGTCAATAACAAGCCTTAAAAAGATTCGTATTTTAATGTCCTTGTACCAAAACAGCTCTTTAAACCTCAGCAAGATTCATCTAATGCCCCCAGGTCAAGTCAAGATGGTCATGACCATGATACTGTCACAGGACTACATTCATCCTCGGTCGTTCAAGTACCAGCTACTCCCGATCACAACTGGCGAGGAATTGACGTTCTGAATCC
This sequence comes from Eumaeus atala, assembly GCA_017140195.1. Taxonomy (NCBI): domain Eukaryota; kingdom Metazoa; phylum Arthropoda; class Insecta; order Lepidoptera; family Lycaenidae; genus Eumaeus; species Eumaeus atala. The sequence goes on from JAFELO010001160.1 coordinate 69,257, forward strand.
GTGAGCCCAAGTTTGCTTACCCAACCTGCGGAAGTACCATCTCTAGCAGCTAATGGAAACTCTTCATTCACAACTCTTCTTCATCCATCTATTGCTGATAAAATTCTTGTTTCTCCTCTATAATGTCGCAGCTATCCAAAACCACAGCTAAGAACTACAGTCAAATCGTGGCAGAGAGGGAGAGAGAGAGGGAAAAGCTGCAAACCGACGGATACGCCTAATAAGAATAAAATTAAAAAAGAATCCTTGACAAAAGAATGTAAGAAATTGGAAAGAGAAACTAAAAAGAAAGTGCCTCAAAACAAAAAGAATATCTAGCAAGTGACTGTAGACAGAAGAAACAGTAAAAAGGATTATATTTGCTGATGATGAGACCGGCATAGAAAACATCTCGATAGTCTCTTCTGACAGTTTAACGTCTGAATATGAACTGCCTCTAACTCATTTTGTGAAACTGAAAAAGGACGATTTTGTAGTCGTTCGACTTGTTCCAAAGCAGCTATTCAAACATTATGTCGACTTGTTCCAAAGCAGCTATTCAAACATTATATTTCACAAACATTGAAAATAATGAATACGACGTTAGCTACTTACGTAAAAGTGGTAAAGTTGACAATCATTTCCACTTTCCTATTGAACCGGATATGGCAACGGTATCTTTAGAAGATATCAAAATTGCTCTACCAGCTAATAAATGTTACAAAGAGAAAAACCAAACGCCAGAAGACGTACATACGTTCCCAAACAGCATTGTTAAATAAATTATATTTTATAATTTTTGTTTTGCTTCTTTTTCACTTTATTATTTTTTGATTATTTCTACGTTGTAACGCTGTGACAGGGCCACAGAGTACCCAAGATGCGGGGCAGAGTGAACGCCATGGCGGACACCATGTGTCCGACAGCATACTGTCCCCTGGGGCCACCACCATTAAATCGAAAATCATGAAAAAAATCGCCAAATTTTCTTTTTGCAAATATTGTCAGTAAAACCCTTAAAAATAATGGGCGACTTACGGAAACAGCGATTTACGCATTATTTTTCCAAGATCTCGAGGGGCTGACACCAGTGTTTGTCGCGGCCTGCGAGAACGTCCAACCGTTTTTTCTGGCGCGGGCGCCGCGTGGGTCACGCTGTCGGCTCCCTCCGCGATACACTGCCCGCACCCGCGACCTATACTGAGAGGGTTCACTCTTTCATTTTCTTTTGCGCTCGCGCAGGCGAATAACATTTTATATTTTATAAGAAATAGGGTTCCGTGCACACTCCGTGCAACTCATAGCCCCCATGGAGGAATTTGATAATTTTGAAGTGACTCAAGAAGATTTAGAACAAATTCAGAATATTGAAATAAACTTGTTGAATTCAAGTATTATGAAGAATAAATGAAGACGAAAACAAGATTTAGCAACCGAATAAACGTAATCGTCGCCGTATATCTACTCGGAAAGTGCGACCAGTGGATCAGAAAATGCTGCATATGATTAGCCAGAGCACTCTCAAAGTGATGGCGGTGGATGGGGACCGCCAAATGCTAAACAACGTCGTTTGATTACATTTCCTGACATTCCGGGGCCGTAGGTTGCTGTTCGTTCCACAATGGTAAATAAGGCTCCACCTGATTTCTGCTCGCCTTATATTTGTGATGACCTGTTGAATTTTATAGCTTCTGCTACTAACAAATACAATGATTTCCAACAAACCTTGCAGAGATAAAAAATTGTTTGGCTCGCTTCTCTTCACGGGTGTGATAAAGCTTCCGAAATTATCGGACGAAATAATAGGGCATCCTTTTCCTAGAAATGTTACGTCACGAAACCGTTTCGAGATTTTACTTCGCATGTCGCATTTTTCTGAAGATGATGACGAAAACAAGTCCGACCGTCTTCATCGTACAATGAAGCTAATAAACGATTTAAATGTGTCTTTTCAGCAACATTTTACCGTGAATGATGATATGTGTATCGACGAGAGTATGGTGCCATTTTGTGGTAGAATCATATTCAGGCAATAATAGTACAAAAATAAGCGCCATAAGTATTGTGTAAAAATATTTAAATTGTGCTCTATTCCTGGATTTACACACAAAATAAATGTCTACGCAGGAAAAAACGATAGTATAAACAAAACGCCCACAAGTGTAGTTATGGATTTGTGTGAAGAGTATGTTGACAGGTGACATACGTTGCATACTGACAATTGGTATACTAGTATACATTCGGAAAGAAGATTTTCAGACAAACAAACCCACCTTGTCGGGACGGTCCGGAAAAACGGGCGAGGGCTTCCTAAAAATGTCATCAGCACCAAACTTAAAAGGGGCCATTATTATGCTGAAGAGAGTCGTGATCATCACGTCATCACGACTGGAAAGACAAGCGTGACGTTCTTGTGTAGTCCACAAAACACTATGTACGCTTTATCGAAATCGCAAAACACGGAAAACTTTTGAGGAAGCCGAAAATTGTCTTTGACTGTAACAAAGCTAAAGATGTGGAATTAGACCACCAGACCAGATGGCTTCTTATTCAAACCCATTGCGCAAATCAATCCGTTGGTATAAAAAGATAGCATTTGATATGCTTTTGAATATACCTTTAGAGAAAATAGGGCATCCTTTTCCTAGAACTGTTACGTCACGTAACCGTTTCGAGATTTTACTTCGCATGTTGCATTTTTCTGAAGATGATGACGAAAACGAGTCAAGTTGAACAGTAAATACTCATGTTTTATACCAGTCTGTACACAATAAAAAAATTAAAATTACTGATTTTAGGATTGCCATTATGAAATCTATCTGTACTGACCAACAAGCTGATGAACCAGTGCTAGCAAGACCGAAATGAAAGAAACATGCTTTGGAGAAATTCGATGGTCCGTATCGAAAAACCAGACGAAATTGTGGGGAATGCTACAAGCCAAATGTCAAAAACATGGGTCGCCTACAAGCACGCAACAAGACAAATGTAAAAAACATGGGTCGCCTACAAGCATGCGCAACAAGACCAAATGTCAAAAACATGGGACGCCTACAAGCACGCAACAAGACAAATGTCAAAAACATGGGTCGCCTACAAGCACGCAACAAGACAAATGTCAAAAACATGGGTCGCCTACAAGCATGCGCAACAAGGCCAAATGTCAAAAACATGGGTCGCCTACAAGCACGCAACAAGACCAAATGTCAAAAACATGGGTCGCCTACAAGCATGCGCAACAAGACCAAATGTCAAAAACATGGGTCGCCTACAAGCACGCAACAAGACCAAATGTCAAAAACATGGGTCGCCTACAAGTAGGCAACATCACATTCTGTAGTATTTGCCCTGGAAAACATGTATTGCGCCACAACTGCTTTTTTAAAGTACATTCTTAGTGATTCTTTTCTTTCTTCATCAAAGACTGATTATCTATAGAACAAGAGTGTGCGTGATGCGCGGACCGCCAAGAAAATTTCCTGATCTCTTCAATTTTTCCTTTTGGATATCTGGTTTGTGCAAGGCACCAATGAATAGCCAATACCTGTTCATTTAGCTTTGAAATTCATTATTATTTTTATCACATGTGCTAGTTACCTATTTTGTATTAAAATTATGAGTATAGTAGTTGTATAATAAATATTATAATGACAAAACATTGTGACTTTTATTAATTTCTTAGATTTTTCTACTTACGTATGTATTAGGAATTTTAACCCTTAAATACATATTGTATCAAAAACGAAACAGAAAGTTTTACACGATTCAGAGTACTTAAAAATTTTACTACACATAATTTTGACTTATAATATAAACGAATACTAGTTTCTGAACGAAAATGTAAAGCATTGTGATTGGTCCGCCATTTTATGATGCGTTAATATGTCATTGTTCGCTGCCAGTTACAAGTTTCAACAACAAGTGAATTTGAATGTTTTCATCAGATGTTATTGAATGAATCTTGAATCCAGATAAGAAAAATATTTTATCGTAGGTAAGTACTTTGATTGCATGGTACCATAATATTTTACATTCGAATTTTATATTATAAATAATAAAGCGTTGCTTTTACTAGTATCAAAAATGGGACTTTGACTATTTTACATTTTCGCTTGTTTGTGGGCTTGAGCTTTTTATGTAATTTTGTTTTAGAATGGAACGTAAAAGAATTGCCGATAAGGATATTGAAGATTATCTAAGCCAGTTAGAAGGTGGTTACTTATCAGACGACGGTAACGAAGAAGATGAAAACGATTTTGAAGAAATTCCAACTACTGCGAGCTGCGAGCGGTAATTGAAGATGGTGAGCAATTTGATCCTCAAGCCTATGTGCGAGACCCTCCAGTGATAGAAGGTCCTCCTTTAATTGAGGACGCTGTGCCAGGTATACACAATAATACTGGTAGTCTCTTATATCCCAAGAAGATAATATTCGATTTCAAGGTTGTAATGATCTTCCTGCATCAATAATGACACTAGAAACGCCTTTTCAATTCTTCTCCTATTATTTTACTCCGGATTTCATAAGCAATGTAACTGAAGAATCGAACAGATACTCCGTTCAAAAGCAACCACATCGCCCTGATTGTGTAACTGACGTTGAAATACGTAAATATATAGGGGTATTGATCTCCATGTCTGTGTACCAATACCCAAATGTTCGATCCTATTGGCATACTAAATTTGGCTTTCGGCCCATATCTAAAACTATGCCTGTAAACAGGTTTGAAAAAGTAAGGCGTATAATTCATTTTAATAACAACGATAAGAACAAATCTATGAACGATCCCAATCACGATAAACTTCACAGGTTGGGTCCAGTCATAGATCATCTGAACGAAAAATTTTTCTAGCATACCGTTGGATCAACGTCTATCCATCGATGAGCAAATGTGTGCTACTAAAATACGTCATTTCATGAAACAATATTTACCTCTGAAACCACATAAGTGGGGATTCAAATTGTTCATGCTTTGTTCCTTGATGGGATATGCCTACAAATTCATTATATACTCAGGAAAGGACAATAAGCCCATGTTAGAAAATGAAACAGATGTAGGAACCGTTGGTAATGTCGTCATAAAACGAGCTCGAGCCATTCTAAGAAGAATGAATCACAATGTCTACTTTGACAATTTCTACACTTATTTGCCACTCATGTACTATATGGCAAAACAAGGCATTTGGTGTTTAAGAACTGTACAGAGAAACCGTCTTGGAAAATCTTGCAAATTGCCTACAAAGCAGCAAGTGATGGCAAAATCTGTGGAGGGGATTTTTTGAAGAATACGTGAACAGCTACGGTGGAATTGAAATGTATTCAGTGAGTTGTCACAAGTGACTTTGCTGTCTACTTATGTGGGCGCTGAGCCTGTATTCACGATTGAACGCTACGATAAGGTCGAGAAGCGGAAGAAATTTATACAGTGTCCAAGTCCAAAGGTGTAGATTTAATGGACTCGTACTTGGGCAGAAACAGAATCCGCATGAAAAGTAGGAAGTGGTACATTAAACTATTCCATCATCTTCTTGACTTGACGGTTATAAATTCGTGGGTCTTATATAAGCAGGTTTACTATAAAAAGAAGATAGCTGCGAAAGATATATTGAATTTAGCAGAGTATAGAACAGAACTTGCAGATGTTCTATGTAAATATAAAATCCACACCCAACCTGCAAGAGATCGACCAAGTAGTAGTAGTAGTAGTAGTAGTATTATTCTTAACGGTACTACAGAGGAACCAGCTCCTAAGCGGACGAATACCCTTCAGGTAGTGCCATCAACAGACATTATACACGATGGTACTGGCCACAAACAAATACGCACGGATAATCGTATGCGGTGTATGATACCAGGATGTAAGCTGCTAAGCAGCTTCAAATGTGAAAAATGCAAAGTTTTTCTGTGTTTAAAAAAAAATCTGACTGTTTTAACAAGCTCCACATTTAATTACTTATACCTAACAAATAATTCATTACTTTGCAAACATTTTTCATTATTGATGAAAATAGAAGACACCTTATCAAAAAACCAAAATATCTAGGGGCCGTGAATACTTGATTAGATATTAAATACATATTGTATCAAAAATGATACCACACGTCTTTTGATAAATATTTATGATAGTATTACATAAATATTTATTTTACTATTTTTCCCGTATTTGTTACCCCTATATATGTAATATATATTTTTCTTATCACAATAAAAAAATCCATGCATTTAAGGGTTAAATAATTTTTTTTTTATATTTACTATTTATTGAGTTTTATATTTACATGGATATGTGAACAAAACCAGAAGGTAAACCTTTAATTTTTCTGTGAAACGCCTAGCTTCTTACGTAAATAGCCTATTGAACCCATTATCTATTTATTTGAGACGTACTTGATAGAAAATGGTTATAATAATTCTACAGTTTTTACAAACGACTCTACAATTCAATACAATTGGGCTAAAAAATGTCTAATTATTACAATGAATGTCAATTAAACATATATTAAAAATACATTAGTATAGCTATAACATTTTTGAAAACAACTTGTTGAAATTGAAAAACTTGTAAATTCTAAGTCCTTTTGATTTTTTTTTTTTTTTGCCAAGCCAAACCTTGGTAAAAACAGTTGAAACACGGTCCGTTGGCTCCTTAGACGCTTCTGAAGTGATCGAGGGCATGCGAATGGTGTCCGACGCGGTCTCTTCGACCCAACACGATGGCAGTCACATGTCCGTCGCGGCCAACCGACCTAAACACTGTTTTTAGTCTGGCGTTCAACGTGTGAAAGAGGGATTATTAAAATTTATTTTATGCAAAAAACAGAGAAATATTAGAGTAATATTTTTATCACTATAATCTAATTTTTCTTTTGTAACTCTGTACACCACCTGACCCTATCGCAAACCAAACACTTATATTAGGTATTTTGCAGATATCTACCTCGTTTTAAAGCGATAATTAAAATACTTGGTACAAGATACTGGTAAACTTTTATAAATACCTTGCTCGACGTTTCGACCAGTTGACCGGCTCAAACAATTATTAACTTATATTTGGGATGTGAAAAATCCTTTCGTAAACTTTCAAAAAATGTATATAAACTTTACCAGGATTCCATATTTTAAATCATGACTCTATCCAAACTAACCCTTAATTTGATATAGTCCGGTGTGACGGACACTTATTTAAAATAAATCCTGCCAAGTTTTTATTTCATGGTCATCGATTTCTAATCGATTAAATGTTTATTTATACCATAAACAAATTGTAAAAAAAAGGAATGATTGTGGCAACATTCCGTATGGCAGTCGGGACGCAAAATGTCTGCGAAAAGGCGGCCACCTGTTTTGCTCAAGGTATTTATAATTTTAAAGTGCTTTTGCGTGTTTGGTTATGGTGCTGAGTTTGTTTTTTTTCTTTGCCAACAGCCTAATCGCGCAAGTAAAATTATTGCTTTAGTGCCGAATGAACATACAGCTTCCGACGCTAGCGATATATCAGATTCGGAAACTGAATTGCATGATGCACGTACTAATCCTTCCACCCCGCTGTCTTCTCCTGCACCAACAATTGCTAACCTAATAATAGATACATCTGACGACGAAGAATTAAACTCCGAAGATGCTGATATTATACCAGATTCTATCGTGCGTGAAATTGGCGACACCATTTATGAAAATATTCCATCCCTATCTGCTATTCCTTCATTGCCTGCAACACCTATAACAACAATAGCTTCTCCTTTAACACCCCGAAAAACAAGATCTCGGAAAACACCAACAGTCAAAGCCAAAAGACCAAAAAAAGCAAAAAAAAATTCAGCTGACTTATAATTGGAAAGTAGCTCAATTCCGTCACCAAGCGACAATAGAGGAGGGTGAGGATGATTATTACATAGACCTGCCAGAAGATGATTCACCTTTAAGTTTCTTTCACCTTTTTTTTCTCAAGATATTCTTACTAGTATCGTAGAGCAGACAAACTTATATTCAGTTCAACAAACCGGCAAGTCAATACAACTAACAGATGAAGAATTTAGAGACTTTTTAGCTATCCACGTTCTTATGGGTATTGTTGTAATGCCTTCATCTTGATTATTGGTCAGAAAAATTTAGATATGGTAATATCGCAGATATAATGTCTTTGAAAAGATATCAGCTGATACGAAGACATTTACATTTTGTTGACAATACAATGGACGATGGAGACAAATATTTTAAAGTTCGTCCAGTCATAGAGCAAATACGACAAAATTGTCTGAAACAACAGAAAAAAAGAGACGAAATTTAGTATAGATGAAATGATGATAGCATATAAGGGGACTAAGGCCGGTAAAAGAAAACAATACATCAAAGATAAACCCAACAAATAGGGCTTTAAAAATTATGTGAGGGCCGGAGTTTCCGGAATCATTTATGATTTTATGCTGTATGGAGGTGACAACACTCTTCGCAACCATAAGTTGAGTGAAGAAGAAATGTCTCTAGGTTCTCGTGCTCAGGTGATTATAGCATTATGTCAATGTATTTGTCAAAAACCATCTTTCGTGTTTTGCGATAACTTTTTTCTTCACCGGAGTTGCTATTTATTCTCCGAGAAAACTATGGTGTTTTGCCTTAGGCACTATTCGAGGCAATCGCCTTCGAGGAGCAGAAAAAGTTTTACCTACTGAAAAAGCCATGAAAAAGACCTATGTGATAAAAACCGCTTAGCTATTGTTCGTTGGAATGATAATAAGGCTGTCACATTTATTAGTACCTTTGTTGCAAGTGAGCCTATAGAAAAAATACGGCGATATTCCAAAGACGCCAAAGCCAAAATCGATGTCCCATGTCCACAGATCGTGCGCCAATACAATAGACATATGGGAGGTGTTGATCTTTCCGATATGCTCTTATCACTGTACAAAACACCCTTCAAAAGCAGGAGATGGTATTTAGTGATATTTGCGCAAATAATTAACATTTGTATAAATAATGCTTGGCTATTGTACCGCCAAAAGCATTCCGGCAACGTTAAATTTAAAAAACCTTTGAAATCATTTAGATTTGATATTTATAACTTATTGTGCAAGGCAAACAGGTCTGCTAAAAGAAAAAGGACTGAATCCGTCAAAGTGAAGAAACCCCATGCTCCCCGCCCTTTGAGTCCGATAAAATACGATGATATAGGACATTTCCCTTCGACCATGGAAGAAGTCCTTGCTGCAGGTTCTGCAAAAAAAAAACTCTCGTATATTGTATAAAATGCAACACAAGGTTATGTTTCGTGACAGGAAAAGCCCCCAGAAATTGTTTTTTAAATTTTAATTCAAAATAAACTTTACCTCGGTATCTATTAGATCTAAAATATTAATTTCTGTATTTTTCTTTTATAAAAAAATTTAAAAATAATTATGGTTTTTATTTTCCGTAATTTAGCAGTGTCCGCCTCAGCGAACATATAAATCTGACCATTAATTTCACAGTAATTGACAAGGTCCGCTGTGACGGACATCACTTTTCCCAGCAGTGGGCTGTTGTAGATTTTTTTTTTCATTTATCCAGGACTTTTTGACATGTCCTTGAAGCCACAAAATTGTCGAATTCATATATTTTAAATATTTTTATCGGTGCCAAATTAAGGGTAAACAAAAAATACCAAAGGGCTTTTCTTAGCTTTTCCTTTGTGTGCAACATTCAATTATTGACGTCGTGTTCTTTTTTCTGCTTAGACAAGAAAGATAATAAAAAAATCGTCTGTTTTTTTAACGAATAGCAGAAAAAGCTCGCAGTATCAATATTGCGTTTGGAAAGAGTACCGCTAATGAAAGCATCGTGTGTTTATGGTTTAAACGCTTTTGAAGTGGAAACTTTGATTTGAAGAACAAACCGCGTAGAAGATCGCCCACACAGGTAAATAATAATGAATTGAAAGAAGTCCGATCTGAGCCAAAGTACCCAGGAATTAGCGGCATGACTTAACGCTAACTTAGCAACAACATTGACTAACTCGCGTCCAAACAATAAAATAAAAAAAAAATGAAAAATGGTTGCTGCATGATTTGACTGATCTGCAGAACGTCGCAACAGTGTCCTAAAGCAAGGCTTACCAATAAAAAGGTACCGTTTGATGGTCACAGCATGGTGTTATTCACTATAGTTTTCTCCGATCTGGTCACGCAATAACGGCAAATGTCTACTGTGGAACTCCGAACAATGATAGCAAAACTAGCAGTGAAACAGCTCCGACTCTTGAATGGATCTTCACAATTATTTCTCCATGATAACTCGAAACCTCATTCAGTACGAGAAACCAATTGCAATTATAAACTATTTGTCAATTTCTGTATTGGAGCGAAATTTTTTTTCGTGATTGGTCAATTTCCTACGTGATAAAAGTTCAAATACAAGCCCCACCATAGTTCAACTGTAAAGGCATAAAGGCCATAGGGCAGCAATGTATAGTGAATAATATTAATTATTTTGATTAAATAAATATGTTGAAATTAAAAAGAAACTTAAATTTTTCATTACAAATCGACAATTTCGGACTATGTGAGACAGCAGATTTGATGTTTGGTTTGCTATTTTGTACTGTATTTTATGTTCATTTTGCGGCTATTTGCTTCCCTGAGTTTAGTTTTGTTGGCCACGCTATGAATAACACTTAAAGCTAGTACTATATTTTCTGGTCCTAAATACTTACGCTTATTAGATGAAACAAAAACCAAGAAAATGAGGAAGATGGCCGTCCAATCGTGTAGCTTATATATTATTATATCTAAAAACTTCTTAATCATCAAAGAGTGAATTTAATAAAACTAAGATTCTTAACGATAAACGATATAACATTTTTCTTCATCTTCTAGTATTATACTAAACGTCATCAATTTGTTATTATAGTAATGGTTATTACATTATTTTCATGTAATTCCTATATAAGACATGTTATGCAGTCAGAATATGTTCACTAATAGTTGACTTATTCTATACTTTACAAAGTATAAAATGAGAGAATTCCGTTATTCACGAATCTATTTCCTATCCTTCACTTACTTTCTTTATTATTGCGATCACTACTTTCCCCTGTTCGATTTTTATTCCCTTGGCCTACATGACAGAAACCATTCCCATCTTTTTCAGTATCACTAGCATCATCATCATCGTCATTTACGATTTCATCATTCTTTGCTTCAAGGGTTTCATCGTTGGGTTCATACGAGTGATGTTTAATTTTGTCTAGCCACAAGCCCATCGAGTTATCTTCTAATTCACCCTTTATAATACTGGGGAAAATTTGCTCGTGTTTAAACCTCTGAACTACTTCGTCTTGATCGTCCCAATCAAGTGAGTCATGACTATCTTTATATTTTGCACCGTATCGTTCGTAATGTACCTTAAAGTAAAAAATATTTGTTAGGGGATGTGCTTTCGGTACAAAATTTACTCATGGCTACACGCATTAACTACAGATGCGCCTCTAGCTCGATCATTAATAACAGAACCCGTATCATAATATTAAAAGTTCCGTTCAGTAGATTTTAAAAATATACCACATACAGAGCGACAGCTTTTGAGAACTTCGTTTCATATAATTATACTTTAATTAGCAAAAAATGGATGAATAATTAAGTTTTACTTATAACCCTGTTCTCTGCTTTTAAGAATTATTGTTAATCAATATCACCGAGCAACCCAATCATCTTCACTGTCCAAAAAAATAAGTATGAAGTTAAAAATACGATGCTCACCTTATCAAGTACTAGTCCTAATCCAGGCGCAGTAGGAATCATTATCTTCTCTTTAGTAAATGCCTTATCCAAAGTCGAAATATCAGTGTGGTTTCGAACTACTGCGATCATGAGCCCGACCATTTTACGAATTTGATGTAACATAAAGCTTTGTCCCTGAAAAAAATCAAAATGTAAATTAAATGTCCTACTTCAACGGATTTAAATTTGTCCAAGAATGATCCAAGAGGCTATCGAAATAAAAAAGACATTCAAATTTCAATAGAGAAGATGTCTGGGTGCTTCCGTTTGCGTGGAACCCTGTTTTAAACATAATCCAATCAAAATCCACACAGCTGCACGATACAATAAGCGCTCTCTGCGTTAATCGGAACAACTAATTAATCATATAAACTCTTCAGGTCCTTTTAATGATAGATACTGCCAATAAAATAGAAAAGATAACAAAGAACACAAAGGGAATTCAAAACAAAGAATGAAATGTCATTAATGATTGGAAAAGAATACATTAAGAACTTATACTGTATTCTGGGCAAGTAATAAATATTTTTTATAATTAACTTTAAAATTTTCTTTAGTGCGAAGGTCACGGAGTGGTGGGGGGAAATTGTTCCAGCATTTACAGCAGCACTAGTTGCTGCGTATTTAAAGCAGCCCTTAAATGCTGCCGTGCGTGCGTAAATGCATTTTCTCCCGTAAATGCATTTTCTTTCGTAAATGCATTTTCTCTCGTAAATGCATTTTCTCTCGTAAATGCATTTTCTCTCGTAAATGCATTTTCTCTCGTAAATACGTTTTCTCCTGCTAGAACTAATGAACAATGAACACCGCTCGTACCGGTCGAGCGTTGAAATCTCACATATAGTGACACAGCTATAAGACATATGACTGACAGAATGACAAACTCACACACCGCTTACGAAAACGAGGCCGTGTTCGAATCCGTAATTCGTGGGCTTAGATAAATGTAGAAATGATGATTAGATAATAAAACGCGATCTTAGAGAGCTCTAAAAATAAAAATTAAATTATGATCACGGCTTCTAGCCGATTTGAAACGCAAATGGACCCCACCGTCAGAGGGTGGGGGAGGAGGCCGGCCTCCTCTGACAAGCCAAACCGAAAGACGAGCTCAACTATCCTTATATACGTCCCGTAACATTAAACGGCATCGTGCGCGCGCCGTCCCACTAGTGTGGGGAGGGGGACCGTAATGCCCACAAAAATTCCGGTTTGCATCTTCCCATCATCGGGAAAGGAGGGGGTCTGTCCCCTTATCGTCTACCTAAAACCTGAAGACAAAAAGTCTTCCGCAGACACGACGAACTGTAGGGGCGAGGGCAACAGCGCTACCAACAGTAATAGGTCCCTTCGAAAAAAAAAAAAGAAAAAGAAAAAAGCTGCCGTGCGATGTTGGGGCATGCATAGAGTGCACGTACCTACTGCATTTTTTTACAATTTATGTTCAACTGTAACCACATTTGTTCTACAGGTACTGTGGTAGGGCTACAGGTACTGCTCACTGTTTTTCGGGTAAAAGGGTACCCCTTTGTATTCGGATTTCGGTGAGATTGGTGGCGTTGGATTGCTCTTTGCCAGGCGATTCTCGTGGCGTTTGAATTGTTCGGATCTGTCTTCGGGTTGCAAAGATATTCATATTTTTGTAACTTTGAAAATTGTGTAGGGAAAATAACAAGTCGTCCATATAGGCGCGCTTTCGGTTTTGACCGTTTGGTCCCGAAGCGTTACTGCATCGGCTGGGGCTGTTCGGGGTTCGTGTTGGTGACTTTTTAGGCGTTGTCGTTTGTTGGGGTCACCCACTCCTTCTGGGAGCTTCGGGGTTTGTTTACAAAATACTTTGATCTACAGTAAGCTTCGGTGAACTGTTATAGAAGTGTTTTGTGCGCGCCGCGGTGTTCCCGCGGGAGTGATGTCCGGAGGTGCCGGAGTTAGTGGGGGGGGAGATGACTTCCGTCAGGGGAAGCCGTGGGGAAGACGTGGGGGCAAGGAAAGGGGAACCGGTGGTGGTTCTGGAGGACTTTTTCTCTTCCATTGCCTCGTTGTCCGAATCGGATGTGAGCAGGAAGAGACTGTTCTCTGCATGTTCGGGGGACTCGGAGTCGGAGGTGGAGGTGGTCGGGAGGTCGCGCAACGTGGCGAAGCGCGGGAAGGCTTCGACGTTGAACAGTGCCAGGACGGCACTCAGGGAGCGGGTGGAGTTGTCCCGTGAAGACGACTTGGAGGCGGCGCTTGCCAAGCGGACGTTCCTCAAAGAAAACGAGGGGGCAGTGAATTCGGCGGAGGCAACAGTAGTGCTGGAAGATGTCGAGCGATGTGGGGCCGAAGATATCAGTGTGGCCACGGAGGCCAACTTGAGTGTTATACTCGGTCTGACAGGGAAATCGGCGAATCTCCGGGGCGGCTACGCTGCCAAAATAAGGAGGGCCACCGAGTCCATAAAGGAGATGGTCGAATCACTGGTAAGCAGGACGGAGAGCGACGAAGTGCGCCGATTGCGCGCTGACAATGCCCGGCTACAGAGGGAGCTGGGCAACATCCGGGAAGAAGTTCGCACCTACAGGCGAGAATTTGAAGAGGCCCGGAAGACGACAGCAGAAGGGGCGGCTATGCCCATTGCGGCCGACCTGATGAAGGAGGTTGCCCAAATGGTGGGCAACATTGTCGATGCCAGGATTGCGGGATTGGAGATGTGGCTTCCGCCTGCCCCTCCTTGCCGTCCCCCACTAGCCGGCGACAGCAAGCCGCTAGCGAAGGAGGTGCGAGCTGCGATCGCGGCAAAGAAAGCGGCACCAGCGGCTACTAGCAGGGCAGAAGAGCGTCCGGACCAACGGGAGTTCCCGGCCCTTCCCCAAGTTCAGAAAGGGCACGTTACGGGAAAGGGTCCGGGACAGGGACAGGCGTGGACGACGTTTGGTCCCACCCCATCCAAGGCTGCGGCTCCACCAATGGATGTGGTGGCGGAAGAAAATGCCCCTCAGGAAGAGGGGTCGTCGTGGACGGACGTTGTCCGTCGCAAGAGTAACCAGAAGCCGGAGGCACCAGCGCCGCCGGCGCAGAAGAATAAGAAGGGAAAACCGGTGGCTTCTGCGCCGCTGGCGAAGAAGGCAGAGGCAGCTAAGCCGAAGCTATCACTTCCACGCTCCTCGGCCGTGGTTCTAAAATTGCGGCCGGAGGCATTGGAAAAGGGGGCGACATACGCTTCTGCATTGTTGAAGGCCGAGGTATCTGTAGACCTGAAGGAGCTGGGCATCGACCCGCTCCGGTTTCGCCAGTCGGAGACCGGTGCGCGTCTCATTGAGTGGCCCGGCTCCTCAAGCGGCGAGAAAGCGGACGCGCTCGCCGCGCGGTTGAAGGCGGTACTGACGGAGGAGGCCAACATCACACGGCCCATAAAGAAGGCAGACCTGCGAGTCACGGGCCTAAGTGACGCGGTCACCGCGGAGCGCCTCGCCACCGCTGTGGCACAGGAAGGGGGCTGCAACCCGGGCCAGATCCTCGTGCGAAACATTCGCACGGGGCAATTCGGCTCGGGCACAGCCCACATCGAGCTCCCAGCGGAGGCTGCCATGAAGCTTCTGCAGGCCGGCATAGGCATAGCAGTGGGGTGGAGCAGGGCTAATCTCCACCTCTTGCAGGCGCGCCCCAGGCATTGTTTCAGATGCCTGGGAATGGGGCACGTTTCCAGCACGTGCCCCGCTGTCGTCGACCGTAGCGACCTTTGTTATCGCTGCGGTCAAGCCGGCGCTTGTAGAGCCGCCCCGCACTGTGCGGTGTGCGCGGACGCCGGCAGGCCGGAGAGTCACGTGATGGGGGCATGGCGGGCAAACCCCCTGTCACCCGTGGGAAGGTCGCCTCTCGCACACAAGGGGGCAACCGAGCGGGGTCGGCTGATGTTGAGATGTCCTAAATGGCTAGGCATCTCAGCATCCTGCAGGCGAATCTTAACCACTCCGCTGGGGTTCAGGACCTCTTCCTGCATTATATGGCGGAGTGGTCGGTTGACGTCGCGATCGTTGCCGAGCCGTACGCCGTGCCCTTCCAGTCCAAGCTGGGCTGGGGACACGGACAACTCGGTGGCGATCGTGATGAGGCCAGGAGCGCCCCCCCCCCCTCGTCGTCAAAGCGAGGGGCCGCGGGTACGTGGCGGCGGTTCGGGGATGGGTTGCCTTCGTTGGGGTATACTTCTCCCCGAACCGCAATTTGGCGGCCCTAGAACGGTTTCTCGACGTTCTAGGGTCGCTGGTGGGGCAGCTAGCCCCTCCAGGTGTTTGTGGCCGGAGACCTCAATGCCAAGTCCACGGCTTGGGGTAACCCGGTCACGAACCCGAAAGGGAGGGAGGTGGAGATGTGGGCGGTAGCTGCCGGGCTGTCCCTGCTCAACATTGGGACAGTCCAGACGTGCGTGCGATGGTCGGGAGGTTCAGTGGTGGACGTCACTTTCGCCACGCCGGCCATCGCGCGCAGAGTGGAGGGGTGGAAGGTGGAGACGGAGGTTGAGACACTCTCGGACCATCGCTACATACAGTTCGAGGTGTCTCCGCCTCAAAGTCGTCCGGCGTCGTCGATGTCGTCGTCATCGTCTGGAAGGGGGCACAGCCGGTTTCCGCGTTGGGCGCTCACCAAGCTCAACCGGGAACTGGCAGAAGAGACCGCGGTCGTGGGCCGTTGCAGCCTCCCGCCGCTGTCGGAGATAGGGGTGGACGAGGCGGCTGGTCTGCTCTGCGACGCGTTCACTGCGGTGTGCTGAGCGGCCATGCCGCCCGCGAAGACTCCGCCCCAGCGGCGGGCTTTCTACTGGTGGACGGCCGAAATATCCGGCCTCCGGGCCGCCTGCAACGGGGCCAGGAGGCAGTACACCCGGAGCAGGCGGAGACGCCCCCAGGACGTCGACAGAGACGACATGCTGCGCAGGATCTACGTCGAGAAAGTGAAGATCCTGCGGCAGACCATATGCCGGGCCAATGAGGAGGCCCAGCTGGAGCTAGTAAGGGATCTCGAGAGGGATCCCTGGGGCCGACCGAACAAGTGGGCGCGGAACAAGCTCCGCGCCCAGTCGGTCCCCATCACGGATATGCTCCAGCCGGACCAACTGGGGAGGATCGTCGGGGAACTATTCCCCGACACACCCGTGGGCTTCACGCCCCCCAGGATGGCTCGGCAGACGTCGGACGAGGAGGACGGTGCTCCGCCACCCGTCACGGAGGCTGAAATGGAGGCGATTCTGACTCGCCTCCAGAGTAAGAAGAGGGCGCCGGGTCCAGACGGGGTGCACGGGAAAGTGCTAGCGATCTCGCTCGTGCACCTCGGGGATAGCCTCCGGGAAGTTTTCG
>JAFELO010001163.1:0-37701 GCA_017140195.1 Eumaeus atala
CTCCAGTGATGACTGCTGCATCAGCAGGTGCCTGTACTGTAGCAATCCCGCCAGGTGTTATATAGTCCCTCCAGTGATGACTGCTGCATCAGCAGGTGCCTGTATTGTAGCAATCCCGCCAGGTGTTATATAGTCCCTCCAGTGATGACTGCTGCATCAGCAGGTGCCTGTATCGAGCACTCAGTGAGGGCTGAACGGCCATGAGGCGAGGAGAGCGTTCCTCTATGATGTGTTCCAGCTGGCCATTGTACATGCAGATACTTTTTACCTTTTTCTTTATTTCTTTATTGAACGGGGATACGCATTTAACGCCTTTGCCGGCCCTGGGTGGTTTCCAGTGGTTTGTGGGGCTTGCGGCACTATAAACCCACAAAAACCAACGCGAGTGCCATGAGTACCGCCTTTCGTGAGGTGCCCCGGTACAACAATTCATTAAGGCACCTCGACTGCTCGTCGGCCCGCTAAGGGACCGACGCAACCTCCACAAGTGGGGTCGTCCCACACCACAGGACAATTCCCACTAACTTTGGGACAGTAAAATGGAGTGAGGTTCCCATCGTCGCCATACAAAGAGCGTATCTCTACCCGCTCTTTAGCCCCTACTTCTTATAAGAGGGGTGCAAAGAGCATTCCCCTCGGTTCAATTGGCTTCACCTGGGTTCATCTCGGACTTGAACCATGGTGGGGATGCAATATATGGCCTGAAGTAGCACAATACAGTATTTATCCCATTAGAATTATTGGTTTAATAAATTATTATCATTACTTGAGCCTTTTTAATCATCTCTGTATAACGATTAGGGACAATTTTATGAATTGAGACAACCATACACTAAATTGAAAAGCACAAAACCGAACTGGTTTAAATAGGTTTTAATGTGCTGTATATAGTAAGAGGTAGTGTCATGCTGCGTTGCAGCGAAAATGAACCGGTACTCCCGGGGAGGTACGCCTCGCTCACATGATACTGCCGTGCGGCATCTCCAATGTCATGTTACTTGCGGTTTGTAAGTATTCGGTGTCCCATTGGAGGGGACGGCAACACAACGACATAGTAATTACACGGATGTTAATGGGCTTCAGTGTTTGTAAAAGGGCACGGATTGCTCATTTACCTATCTATATTATAAAAAACCCATAAATGCAAAGATACCTGGAACCGACGTGACATTCAGGTTGTAACAAATATCATACATACAACGCATACGCTTGAAAAACATACCTAACGCAGTCAGATAAACAAATCTACATTCAAAGTACTTTTTGATCATTAAAGCGCTTAAAATTTGTTAAAGATTGCTTTTTTAACGTCGGCGTTCATGGTAGCTCCGCTTTATTACTCAAAACTCGCAACGCATCTACTCTAATTAAATTGTACTACTTTTAATAGCTTGATGGGAAATGTTCCGTCAGTATTACTAGATGGTTCCAGGAATACCGACACTAACTTCATTTACTGTGCCCGTGTGCTCGTTTCTTTGTACGAATGTAGTACGAGTTTATTACCCGACCTCGCCAGAAGGTAGGCAATGTTTTTAGAGCGTATGTATGTCTCTAATCTCTATGTATGTATGTATGTAGAATTTTATATTTCCTCCGGAAGCCAGGGCGGTTTAATAAGTCTTCACATTAGATTTTTTTGGTTCTCACTTTATTTTGGAGCTTCCAGCGTTGGCACTGTGTCAGCTCCATCATGGCTTATTATTAATATTTTTACAGCTGAATATTATTTCTTAATTCTAAACATTTACTAACGAATTTACATCATCATCATTATCAGCCCTTATCGGTCCACTGCTGGACATAGGCCTCTCTGAATGAACGCCAAAAGGACCGACCTAATGCTACTCGAATCCATCCCGGACCGGCTAATGCACGGAGATCGTCTGCCCACCCGGTGAACGGTCGACCAACACTTCGTTTTCCTAAACGCTGCCGCCACTCCAGAACCTTACTGGCCCATCAGCCATCTGTTCATCAGAGTGTGTGAAGCCAGATATCGGACTTTAGTTCTCTGCCCTATGACTTCTATATATATGATCAGTCCTATATTAAGGGTCCCCTCTGGGCTTGGATTGAGGGTGAGGGTATTCTTAGGCCGCCCCCACACAGTACAATTTACATAAATGTCTAAAATTATCATTTTGAGGCAAACTTAACAAATATAAAACTAAACCATACATTCTACATAAATTAGTTCTATAAGATTCAAACCGGACCCATTCCATCAACAAATGTACTAAATCTTCAGTATCGATACAAGTTACGAAATTATGTGACTCAATCTTACGCATAAGAAATAAAAATTTCCATGGTAATGCGTTCCAAGAGGTACATAAAAAAACAACAACAAAATGACAGGTTTTTGACGCAAATTCGTGACATGATGTTAAGTGGGGGTTTAATGGCGATTCAAAAGTCGAGCCAGTTCGTGTTTTTGTTTATTTATTTTATTTTCATTTCGAGTACCCGACGCCTTTCCACTCGGTGGTTATGTATTTGCTGGAGTGGTTTCGTGTAAAGGGACTAAATGTGTTACAGGAAAACGGGCGCGCGCACTCTTCGATTTGATCGCGCGCGACGGCGAAGATTTGGACGGGATATGGTGGCAACGCATTTCACGTCTGATTGGTGGAATATGGTTGTGTGGGTGTGTGTGTTGTGTGTGTGTGTGTGTGTGTGTGTGGTGGGTGTGTGTGTGTGTGTGTGTGTGTGTGTGTGTGTGTGTGTGTGTGTGTGTGTGTGTGTGTGTGTGTGTGTGTGTGTGTGTGTGTGTTTGTGTGATGTTGGTTTTTCTCGTAGGTGGCGCGTACGCTCAGGTATAAGTTCCACAAAGTCCAAAAGTAGGATAACAAGTCAGATATCTCTTATTATAAAAAGTAGTTCTTTTATCGGAAGTTGCGCGTATAGTACATAGCGTAGTCCAGAGTCAAAGTACCGAGTAGCGCTTTTTAATACAAGGAGGTAAAAGACCAGTCGAAGCTTCATGATTACCATCGATCATCGTGAACGTTGTGTACCCCCTTTTTCAAATCCCCCAATGAGCCACCGGACTCTCATAAAACACAATGACAGCAAAGTCAGTATTATGACGATCGTGCTGACCCAATTCGGGTGCCAAGCAGCAAATACAGCTCTAAATCAAAGTTTAACTATCACCTGTCAATACGAATAAGTCACAAGTTATTAGGGCCCGGGATGCGGGGGAGGGGAGCACATGGAAAGTTTAGCCACTCGTACGCGAGTAACCGGCTGTGAAATCGCTCACGACCCACTGAGCAAGCGCCCGCTATTCTGACGTAGGAACGTCAACTATCATCAGCGACTGTAGCCCCCGACGGAGATTTACAACCATTGGATGAGTCGCTTTCTCATTATTCATTTTTTTATATAATAGGGGGTAACTCGTTTGCCCTCTATTATTCAAAAAAAATATTGGTGCGTTGTTTCGACTACCGACGCCCATGAACATCCACATAATCACTATGCTGATGCGTTGCCCTACCGCCCACCCCCCAATGGGTCACCGGATACTCACAAACCGCACAATAACACGACACTTAAGATGTCACTTTAAGGCGATATTGTGTCATATACAGTAGCTGCGCCTTGCGGTTCCATCCGCGCAGGAACAAGCCATAGGTCTTGTACATGTTTCCATTCCTCAGAATGTCCAACAAAAAATCAAGTATCTAAATTAATGTTGAACTTATTTGCGCATTAATATATCATTTTCATACTGATACTACTTTTAAAATAGGCATAGGGGTCAAACGAGAAATATGTAGATTTGGATGACTACCTACCCCGTAGACATCCGGATTATCGTTGATATATAAAGGCATTGCCCTCCATTCCTACTCCCCTCAAATGGGCCACAGACCACTCACAAACCCCACGAAACGTGACAGGATAGCTATCACTTTACGGTGGTGTCATGTGATGACCGATGCTGATGTAAGCTTATTGTCTGTTTTCAAACATTGTTGTTTGTTTGTGTGTTATATTTTGTAATTCAAACATAAAATGTAAATATTTGCTACTATTGTATCTTGCTTCAGTAATGGACGTAACCGTATGCATCGAATAAAGAAAATATTACGGAACAACAACAACAACAAAACATCTTCACGTCAGCTAACTAGTGGGGTAGGCTGAGGGAAAGAAGTGCCACATACCACTATAGTTTTTATTCCAAATAAAATTATTATTTTTAACGTCAGCTATTCATATTGATGTCCTAAGTTCACGCGAATGTTACTCGTAACAATAAAACTACATTTACGGATTTTATCGCAGTTTACTTAATTATTTAACTGGCCCAATGTTTCAGAAGCTTCACAGCAACCATAGTCACGGACGGACTGAGATGACGGGTGTCCTGATGTCATATTGTATTAAAACTTCCCGAGTAACTACAACTATTTAGTTGTTCCGAGTAACGCAAACAGTACGTCTTATATCTTACTGTCTTGAGGTGTTATGTTTACTTTTTGATTTGATTATGTTGGTAAACATAAACTGGGTCCCAAACCGAGGTCTATCATAATACATTGTATATAGGAGATCAATCCTGCTTCGCCTCAGAATAAATGATATATTGATACATTCCTCGGAAACCGCTTTATTTATGATTGAAAATTTGTTCTTACTTATGGGATCTTTGTTTTATAAGTACAGACTTGCGGACTCGGCTCACACCTTGACAAATGATAACATTTCCGAACATCAAATATAACAAGACAATTACATGGTAAACAATGATTAGATTAAATCTTATTGCATCCCGCGGTAAACATCAGTTAAGTTTTGTTCTGGTAAAATCTAAGTTTTATACCTATTAATTGTGTTATTGTATATTTAATTTGAATCTGGTATTAGTCGGTATATCCAGAAGAAAATTATTTTTCACAAGCGCAAGAGCCACGGGAGATATTATATATAGTGGATATTATAAAATTTGATAAATAAATAATCGATATATAAATAACGCGTCCGTTTCTTACTGCTAATCTGAAGAATCTCATTCATGAGCCACCACCGGCCCTGGACGGGCTTTAGTAATTGCTGAATACCCATGAAAGTGCCCTTAGTGGCGCGAGTGCCCCGGACCACAATTTATCAGTGCACCTTGACGACTAGTCAGTCCCCTCAGGACATCACCTCCACACGTGGGATTGCTCCGCCCCACAGGACCACTCCATCAACTTTGAAATAGTGTAATTAGTGTAATTTGTTGAGGTTCCTATGCTGACCCTTGCTATATGCGCCATAGCACCCCTGCATAGCCACTACGAGGCTCGAACCATATTGGAGATATAAAGTATACCCGTTTATTGTCACTTACTATAAGAGGAAGGATTCGTTTCGCCATAATCTATTTTTATCTTTAAAAATAACGTGGGGTACAAACGGGCAATACGACCTTTAACTACTACCAACGCACACGGATCCGCCTAACTGTAGTGTAGATCCGTTACCCTCCTTTCCTCCTCCCCTCCAATGGGCCACGGGCTACTCGCACACAGCACGAAACCCGACATTGACGGTATTATGTGGGCGAGAGATACCTCTTAAGTCGTTCGAGCCCGATTCGGCTGCAATGCAGCGTATTACCTCTTACTACATTTAATTAGATAAACATAAAAACCTGTCCGCTTATTACGAGTATATGCGAGTTTTCAAAACAAATTACACCCTATATGTTGTCCAAGCTTATTCTCTAGTACCGTAGATTAGTTTGTATAACAAACATACGAATAGATATTTCTTTTTCTCTGCTACTTTTTCCTTGTCAACCTGTCAATATTATTTATTGTAATATATTATTGTATAAAAATATATTATTGTACGTCAAGCTACAGGTCACGTTGTATCTACCTACTCTATGTGTGAAGCCCTTCAGAAGTTGTAGAGTAGAAATACACACACTGAATACTAATAGAGTAGAAATAAACACTTTTGATACAATCAGAAAGTAACGCGTCCTAAGCATCATTTCAAACATAAGAGTCCATGTGGAAACATCTGGAGCACACGCAGAAGTACTCTGGTAATTGAATAAGAGGTGAATGGGTAACAGTTAGGGACGAAGTTAAAGTGGCATTAAACTGTCCGTCCGTCGTCTCTGACCTCTGGAGTCGCATCGATCATACGTTTTGCTTGGCCTCCGTGAATTTGGTAGTGTGTACTTAAATTCTCATTTACGAATATAAATCTATGTATCTTCTTGTCTTGCCGTAAATGTTGTAACAAAGGAAAAAAAAATATTGCAAATAACATTTATTACTTTTACCTTTACAATTGCAATAGCCCTTAAGGGCAAACTGTACTCTCTAAGACTGACCATAAATCACAATCCAGCGAACTACGATCGGGACTAGATGAAGGGTATTCGTCTCTGATCAAGCCCGGAACGTTCGTCTTAACTATTATTGGGTGGATCGAGCCTTACGACCCGGTGCCGAGTCTTGCTGGAAGGGACCATACTTGGTTATTGAACATGGTGTTATTAAGGGCATCACCCTTTTTTACCTTTGTCACAATAATATGGCTCATTCATCCTCATTTTTTTTCTGTGACATCGCTTTACTAGCAGCTTCAGTAGTTGTTTCGATTCTACCTTCCTTTCATTAATCTTTAATTTATCAATTAAGAAATGACCCAATCTTATATGCTGCATGTCCTAAGTCATCTCTTAAAATACGCAACATGTTTCTAGGTGCTCTGTTCACTTCCCGAGATATTTTTTTTGCTTTGGGACAGGATTTCTTCGAACTGTTTCCTTTACTGCTTTGGCCACCTTATCGTACGAACACTACGTGGACGGCCAGATCTTTTTCTGTCACAAACAGAGTATATCTGCTTATACCCGTACACAAACATTTGATTAAGTCCTAGTGTATGAAGAGTTTTAAAAATTGCATTTGGCTCCATACATACTTTGTGTAATGCAATCACAGCGGTTTTGTTCACTTTATCACCCCACTGCATTCTAACATCGCAAAATATTGTACAATGTATTGGGGCCAAAACAAGAAAACACAATGAACAATAGTATAAAAAGAACAGATTCTAAATTGAAATGTAATGTTTTTTTATTTTTAATTGTTTTTTTATAGAATAGGGGGGCAAACGAGCAATCGAAGACTTTTTACGACTACCGACGAACTTGAACCTCCACATAATTACTATGTCGATACGTACCTTCTTACCCCCTCCCCCCCCCCAAATGGACCACCGGCTACTCACAAACCGCACGAAACGCGAGGGTGTAGCACCGCCAACTGCCTGGCTTCTTTTTGTAAAATATTCGAAGCTGGACTACTTGTGGCGCGTTAGGTAAAAAAGATATGAGTCATTTTCTTCAACGAGCGCGCACACCGTCACGTGAAACCGACACCCCAAAAGTATCTGCCAAAGAAGTATAACTTCTAACGCGTATACATAACTACACACACACACACACACATTCTTCTTCTAAAAATAGTATGGAACTCTAAAATCGTAGTCTATACTATGCTATTTCTCTGGTGCTGATATTAAATATATTTAGTAACCAGGCTGACCATTAAATATATATTTTTAAAGTTCAATGTTGAGGTAAATGAGTAGTCGGAGACTTTTAATGGCTAACCATAGACGTACTCCCCACCTGTAGGCCACTCATAAAATGACAGGAACTCATAAGATGCACTAAACGCAACATCAAAGCAGGCGGTATCGTGTGAGCTATGGCGGCTCAGTTTGGTTGACAGTACCTCAGCCTGAATTAACTAGTATGAACCGGTTTCTGTGGTCAATATCGCGACATTAACGAAGTACCCTCGTCGGGAACGTATTAGCCGTTCAATAGTACCCGCGTCACCGTGACGGAGGCACAATGGCGGCCCAAGCAGCCGGTGAGATAAATTATGTTCACAAATTAAACGGACTTCAGACCTTTACACTGTCTCTGAATTGAGAAATGGCGTGCAGAATCGCGTAGATGATATTTTGTAAGGAGTGATTGCAGGGACCTTGGCAATATAATAACGTCGTCGTAACCGAATTTCGGCTATAGCGACCCTCTCAGTAGAGACTATTCAACTGTGTGACACATTAAAGTGTATGCCGACACCAGACATCCTCAATTCCGATAGGAAGTTAGTCCGACACAAACGGGGCGGAAATTAGGGGCAGGACCGGGCTTAACATGCTCTCCCCGTGCGAGTGTGACACCGCCAGCTACCTGAATGTGGTCTGGTATTACACATTGAAAAATCCTAATACAACTTATTGAATCGACCCGAAAATCTGAAATTGAGGCCTCGTGAGTTGCTGAACATACGTCCTAAACCTCGAAGTAGTTACGATGTGATATTCGTCGCCTTTTGTGCGGTTTGAAGGTCGTCGTAATTCGTATCAACTTAATCTCCGAATTTGCGAATATTTATGGTCGTCGCTATTAACGAGGCAGTTCACGTTATGCAATTATCCACTAAGTCATTACTGTTTATGTGGGTCTAAATGTGTAAGAGATTGACGATAATAATGATGATGACCCTTCACACGTCTCTGCCGCTGCTGCCCCTCCCTCCAGGATCAACATCAGTCTTCCACTATTGGTCGCTATTAATCAGCGCTGGCAGCCCATGGTAAAACAATCACAAAATCCAATCAGAATATCAGAATAAAATAAGGAAGGGAAGGGAAGGGAAGGAAATAATTCCAGTTTCCTTTTACATATATTTTATATACATTATATATATATATTACATTTACATTATATACATATATTATATATATATATAAGCAAAAGGGCCAAACGAGCAATCGGAGCCTTTTGATGAGTACCGACCCCCATGGACTTTCGCATGATTGTAACGCAGATGCGTTGCCCTACTCTTACCCCCCCCCCTCCCCAATACGGCGAAATTGTGCAGACTTATAGTGAAGAAAATAGTGGGCACCCAGGTGAAGTACATCTGCTTTGCACCAGGGAGATGTTACGAAACAGTCACGAACCACACATTCAATGTAACCTGTTATTATCTAGGATATTTCTATGACAGACATTTATTAGCGGGCGGTTAATGTTCATGACAGAATTGTTCGAAGTGATGATGTCAGCGACAAATGATATCACCGTAGAACCAGCGGTCGACAATAAATGTCGAACGGCTGAAATATGAACGAAAATAGTGCGTTAAATCGCAATTAAACTAAACATAAAAAAGCACTGGCTTATATCGACGTGCCTGTAAAAACATTAGGTGCTGTTACAGTGGATAATGCGACTACCTATACTGGGGACTTTACAGATTAATCTGCATCTGTACTAATAATATAAAGCTGAAGAGTTAGCATGTTTGAACGCGCCTATCTCAGGAACTACCGACTCGAATCGAATATATTAATAATCTAAAGCCGAAGAGTTTGTTTGTTTGCTTGAACGCAGTGACTTTAGGAACTTTGTGTTGTATAGTCCATTTAACGATAGACTATAAACCATGACGATACGACTAATTGGGCCGGAGTTAGACGTGATCCTAGTTGATATTATAAATCTGATGAGTTTTCTGTTCCATTGAATGCGGTAGTCTCAGGATACAAAGCCCAGATTTGAGAAAATACTTCAGTGTCAGATGGCATGTGTTTAACACTTATATTATTATATTATACCTACACGTATATTCTAAATGGTTGCCATATTCGGAAAATAATATTAGGTATAATTTAAATGTACCATATAATAAGAAATTACATTTGTTTGACTCTAACAAATTTGTTAGTACTTGTCATAATCTATACAAAGATGGATTTCATATATCTCATTTTTATAAAAGATAGGTAGCTTTTTCGCTATCATATTAATTTGATATTACCGCCAAAAATTTGGCTCAACAACCCGTCCCAATAGGACAAGGTATTGATAATAGTTGGAATATGTTCCAAACATTAAAAATTTTGATTTAAACTTAGTAGGAGAACAATACAGGTCTCCTCTAACCCTTTATTATTAAAATCTATAAATTTTAATTAGTACACTTAATGAAAGTGTAAAAATAGTGCTAACTATATCAACCTGGTGCATCAGAATATGCCTAAGGGGAAAAGAGTCGGAAGTTGAGTTATTTTTAAATAGTTTTAATGATACATTGTGTATAACTGAACATTGGTTAATAATTAATGAACATATATTTAATTTCAGTAATCATCAGGTTGGTATTTCGTTCATCAAAATCAATTCTGTGCATGGAGGTTCCTTGGAAATATTAAACAAGAATTTCAAATTTAAAGAACGTAAAGACATTGTGAATATATCTGTTGAACAGACAATAGACAGTAGAGCTATCAGCTATCAGCTATCAGTCTTAGAATTAGAGCAATTCAATTGAGTTACAGTGTATAAGTATTCTCCATTAAGTAGTTATAATATATTTGAAAATATTATAGTAGAGGTTCCATTTATACTGTCCAAGACAAGTAAAAAGTTGATTGTGTGCGGAGACTTCAATATAAATATTTTAGAACTGAGTTTAATTAGTGTTAAGTTATTAAATCTGTTTAAGGCACACAATCTTATTAATATGTTTGTCGAGCCTACTAGAGTTACATCAAAAAAGTGGCACCACTTTTATTGACTACATTTTTACAAATGTAATTCCACTTAGTAAAAATATAATTAATAAATTAGTTTCAGACCACAGTGGACAGTTAATAAAATTTCTAAATATAAGTAATAATGTAACTAAGCATAAAGTTACCCATGTACCGTACCGTATGTGGAGATACACTAACCAAAAATTTGCCAATTTTAAGCAATATTTTAAGTTCAAATGACATGTATAATCTATTTTTCTCATCACTATCTTTTATATTTAAATCAATATTTACATTCTAAAACGTTCTTAGTTAGTAATATCGTTTAATGATTGGGCAATAGCAGAACTTCACAAAAATAGGCAAATGTTATATGAACTGTATGCAGAAAAACAATATAATACCTGTGAAAAATTCAGATACCATGCCAAAGAGTTTTCCAAAAAGTTTAAAAGATATTGTATAATAACCAAGTCACAATGTTTCAATTCGAAAATTGAAAATAGCAATAATGTTATCAAAATGACTTGGAAAATTATAGAAGAGGAAATCGGATTAGTCAAACAACAGAACAAAGGTCTCAAATTAAAGATAGGAGATAACATCTGATTTAGAAATAGCTACTGCTTTTGAATTTTTTTTTTCATTGATATTCCAACTTCTACTACAAAATCTTTGAACTCCTCAACTGCGGCCTCGATTTCTTTCCTTAAACGCAATGTATCTGAATGTGTAATAGCCTTTAAATTCAATCATGTTAATGCATCTGATATTATTAAAACTTTTAAATCTAGTGAATACAAAAACAAATGACCTGTTAGGTATTTATATTTCAGTTGTTGAATCATTAATAGATTTAATGGCAACAGGCTTAGCACTGACATTTAATAATTGTATGGGTAGTGGTGTGTTTTCCGACCTAATAAAACAGAACAAAATAGGTCGATTATTGAAATCAAGTAACACTTTCGATCCCACAAATTTTAGACCGATTACTATTTTACCTACTTTTATCAAAATTTTTGAAAAACTTATTTTAAAACAATAGATTATTACATAATAAACTGTTTGGATTCACACGGGGTAATTCTACAACTGATGTGGGTGTAGAACTAATACGAAATATTTTTGAGGCCTGGGAAGAGTCACCTGATGCCCTAGGCGTTTTCTGTGACTTATCTAAGGCATTTGACTGTGTGCAGTGTGAAACATTGGCCGGGAAACTACATGACTACGGAAATAAAGGTATTGTACTAGGCTTAATTAATTCATATTTAAAGGGTAGAATTCAAATGGTAGATGAGAATGGAAAACGATTCCTTGTTAAAGACCCCCTTTTCTTAATAATCAGGAGGATCTATTTTAGGACCATTCCTATTCCTTGTATATATCAATGACTTACCTTATCTTGTAAATGATAAGCATGGGATAGTATTTTTTGCAGATGACACATCAATTATTTTAAAAACAAACAGGCGTCAACATGCCATTGACGATGTAAACAATGTTCTCTCTGGAATAGTAGAATTTATTAAATTCACTTTGCCAAATGTTAAATCTAATAATACTACTGTATGACATAATAGTAAGGAATTTCGCAGTTAAAAAAAATTGACAGATAACAGACATAGAAACAGCTAGATTAGTTTGTTCCAGTAACTTCACTGCATTGTGTCACATGGAATTCTATTATGGTGTAATTCTGCTGATATTGATTCAATTTTTCTTCTGCATGTTCGTGCAATATTATGCAATATTTAAAACTGCAAAAATTATGACATTGCATGGCCTATATAACCTAAAAATCTTATGTATGTCAATAAAATATAAAAAAAATCAAGTAGAAATGTGATCTTCGTAATATCCATACTAGAAATGAGAACAAACTCGCTGTGCCGTCCTCAAGACTCCATAAAATTAATAATTCATTTACGGGTAATTGTATACGTTTGTATAATAAAATTCCCAGTAATGTAACAGATTTTTCGATTAATAAATTTAAAGCTGTCGTGAAAGAGAAACTCATATCAAAATGGGATTACTCTAAATTTAAGTGCCTTTGTGAAGTAATGATCATAAACAAAAGAATTATAGGTAGTCAGCAGAGTTTATTGTGGGTATCTTCTGTGACATGGGCGCGTTGCGAACCCTCAATTTAAACTCAGCCGCTAAGACAAGAATATGTGATCATTATACAGATACAATATGTGAGAATAAACAATAAGCACAGCTACGAACGTGCATGCATTGATGTGTAACGTATTAACCGCAGTGAACACACATGAATTTGGCACGAACACGATACGTATACGAGTAGCACGAACATGCAACGCATAGACATTCTATGATGCGTGTGCTTTTTACACTTTACACGCCTATGTAGTCAATACGTTCTTAAATAATATTCAAAGATCTTTATCTTCCGCTTCTGTGGCAGCCAGAGACATAAGACGAATAATAAACTCTGAAGATTGGCAGAAACTCTGACCTTACACGTGCAGAAAGAATAAACTGAATCATATGAAGTGCGCGACACATCCAGGTAGTACTGCAGCTGATTATCCCGTGCATTTGCTTAACTAAAGTTCCGTACCCAAAGGGTAAATACGGGACCCTATTATTTTTACGACAGTGTCTGTCTGGCAGGAATGTCATCTATTCGTCTGCCCATCAGTCCGTCTGTCTATCACATGGATGTATAGGAACTGTGCTAGCTAGAGAATAAAATTATTCACAGGTGGTGTGTTTCTGTTGCTGTATAACAAAAAATAAATAAACTAATTCCTCAACAGCGCTCCCGTAAAACAATCGTCTTTTTATAAAATTATCAACCAGTCACTGAATAAACGCAAATATAACTTTGTTAACCTGTGTCTCTCCCGTTAGTACGGAACCCCCTTTGTGTCCGACTCGCAGTTTGCGCGTTTCTGCACACTAAGCGAGTAAAAATTAAAAACAAATGACTATTACATTAACAGCAAATATAATACACTAAATATAGAAAGAAGTAATGCTATACAGCAAACTACAACTGGGGAGGTACCTCTTGGATACAAGACACCGCCGTTAGTGTGGTTCGTGAGTAACGTGCATGCCAACAATAATGTAGCAATTCGGATGTCTATAAGCACCGGTAGTGTTCAAAAGGCGCCCATTGCTTTTTTGCTCCATCTATACTATACCAAAAGGGAGCATGCAGGATTGATGAATGAAATGAAACTTTTTCGGTTCTAATATAAATTTTAAACTCCCCTTCCAGCCACTAATTTGCGTGTCTAGACGCTTGGTCTCTACTGACAGTTCTCGAGACTAAAGCTATGAAACTAAAAACTGTTTCGCTTAAAATTTACATAGATATTCCCAGGCATGACACTGATTTATTCCAAAATGAACATGAATCTTCGCTAATTAGTAATTTCTACTGCAGTCTAGTATCTGTGAGTTATTACTACTACGCTGGCAGTCTATCCACTACTACACCAGAAGGTATAGTACTAGCAGTCCATCCGTCCGTCCGTTCGAAGCCGGCGCATGGATACTTCACGAAAATATGGCAAAAACTAATTGATTTGAAAATATAAAATATATGAATTTTAATTTCAGCCTGGTAAACATTACACGTTGCAGAACAACGTCTGTTGGGACGGCAAGTTATCAATTATTTCTGCAGATAAATAAGGATTTACTTTTATATTTTTCACGTTTTGCTCGTCATCATCAGCCGCAAGACGTCCACCACTGGACATAGGCCTCCCACATATAGCACCATAGTTCTTCTATATATATATGTATATTTTGTGGTCGCTCTGGTAGTTTTGGAGGCTATTGAAAGAAGGAGCAAACAAACAAACAATCAAACAAAGAACCAAATGTTTCCTGTTTATAATATTATTATAAATACATTTTTTTTACATAATTTCTATTTCACATTGACAGTTATTTAACTTGTTAAGTATGAAAACAATGTTGACTTATTAAGTAAATATTTTACGGACAAAGATTCGACTGTTGACAGGTTACGTAAAAAAATATTTTTTACAATTATAATTTACTTGCTAATAACCAGAAACGAATTGAGAGCTCACGGGAATCAACACGCTGAATGGTAGGCCACATGGCTCGCAGTACCGGTAACCGTCGGGTTACCGGTACTGAAGAAAGGTTGTCGAGTGGAGCCTCCGCACCGAAAGCGGAGTGTGGGACGGCCTCCTAAGACGGAGTGTGGGACGGCCTGTTTTCAGCAAAGCATGCTGGTCTTTAACTATTTATTTCATGATCTTATATGTACCATGCCTTTTCAAATAAATAAATAAACAAGTGAGATACAACACCGCCAAGTTACATTAAAATCCGATCAGTAGTTTTGGGGGGATTGAGTAACAAAGATATGGATTATTCATGGATGTATGCATCCATGAAAACTTTTGCATGTCTAATTTTACTAGCGAACCGTCCCGGCTTCGCCCGTGAATAGGAGAAACAATATGAAAGAAAGAAAGAAATATACTTTATTGTGCACACAAATATGTAGATATACACGGAAAAACGATCTTAATTTATACAGACACATAATGTGCACAAAGGCGGTCTGATTGCTAGGATAGCAATCTTTACCAGACAACCTTTGGGAAAAGGAAAAGAAACAAAACACAGGCTTGAGTAAGGAACATATAAAACATAAATAGTCATGAATTACATGAAGGAAACAATAAAAATGCAATAATATTGTACTTAAAAATAAATAAACATAAATATTATTACTAAACGACAGTTGTCGCAACATAGTGAAGACAAAGAAAATTAGCGAGAGCACAGTCTTAAACGTTTAGTATTTATTATGGGCAAAACATTCCATTACTTTATAATCATGACTGTAAACGACACTTTATAGAATTTAGTATTATAGCATATGTAGCAATAGGTTTTGAGTAGAACGAAGTTCTTTGCATACTGGGATACGGAATTCAAATTTCTCTTTTAGATAACATGGCGTTTTCGGATCGTGTAAAATACTTACTAATATACATATACTAAGACAGCAGTTTATAATTCCGGCGAAACCTAATTGGCAGCCACTTGAGCAAAATTCAGAAACGTGGTCAGATTTGCGTACACCAAATATGAAACTAATAGCGAGATTCTGGGGACGCTCAAGCTTATTAAGCTGTCCTTCAGTCAAATCGGAGTAACATGTCCGCTTAATCAATAATTGAGAGGTATAAACGATTCAGCAATTAAAATTTTGGTAGGGATGGTAAGAAATGTTAGAGCCGTATTATAGAATTCCAGACAGAAAACAACTTTCTACCAATCTGCTTGAGGTGGTCCACCAGGTCAGGTTTTCAACTATGTACACAGCGAGGTTTTAACGGTTGAACTTAAAGGTATAGCAGTACCATTGATGAGCACCGGAGGGATGACCCAGCTACTCCGGGAAGTAAGGGCTGGATGATGATAACTTGTGTTTTGAGATGATTAAGATAAAGTCCAAGGCAGTTGATCCAAGTTGATATTAAAGATACATCATTATTTAATGTGTGATTAGCATCATGCAGCTCATCAAGAGATGCTTGCCTAAAAATGAACGAAGACAATACTGATCTTGTAACCGTGTTTATAAAGAGGGCAAATAGAAGTGGTGATAAAACACCGCCTTGAGGAACATCAGCCGAGATATTACCCCATTTCGAGAACTGAAACTCTCTGCCTACGTCCCGTCAAGTAGCAGTGGAACCAATTTACTGCCGTCGGGGATATTTTTAACGTTAAAAGCAAACCCTGAAGCATTTCATGATCTACGGAGTTGAATGCATTACTGAAATCATGTAAAGTCAGTACTGTCAGTTGTTTACGGTCCACAACTAACCGAACGTCGTCGGCTACCTTGGTGAGAGCGCTATTCGTACTATGACCAGGACGGAAACCAGATTGGGAAGTGTGAAGGATATTATTATTGTTAAAGTATATTGTGAGCTGTTGGTGAACTATGCATTCCAATACTATTGAAAGGAAAGGCAAAATAGAAATTTGACGCCTTGGAAGATGGATTAGATTTTTTTGGGTAAATTAAATAATTGGCGTCTTTCCAGATAGCAAGAAACACATGAAAGTAAAAAGGATAGTTGTAAATATGAACAAGACTTAGTGCAATTTCCTCAAGAATGGAAATGATCATTTTACGACTAACACTAACTGTCGACACCCACAGCATTCGAAGGTATAGCTAAAATATACTTTTTTATGTCAACAGTAGTGAGTTCATTGAAGAGAAATGGCGCAGAATTTAAAGGCGGTTGACAAGTAATGCTCATAGGAGTATTCGATTTAACAACGGAATGAAATTGAAATGGTGGTGTTGTAAAATGTTGATTTAATAAAACCAAGTCCACTGCATGAGACTCCGAAGAACCCAAGATTTTCCCTATGTCCAATGTCTTAAGAAACCTCAACCTTTGGAGGGGTCACTGTTAACTACTGACGTGTGAGTAAAGCGGCGTGGACTCTTTCTGCACATCGTATTACAGCGATTTCTTATTTTCATGTTCCACTCCCGGTGCTCATCAGAATTGGCTCTTTTGTATCTAGATTTAGCTTTATGTTCCTTGCATATATATGCTAGAATATCCTCTGTGAGCCACGGAGCAGATAAATGTTTCTATTTTAGTGGTCGAATAGGAGTGTCTTGGTAATAAAGCTGCTGCAAATGAAAATAAAACATTTCTACTTTGCTATTAATATTTTCGATATATATGATAGGCGACCAATCAATATTTTGAGCATATTTTATGAGGTTTTAGGAGGAATATAGATATATTGATGTTAGCAAAATTACGTTTCAGTAAGATTTTACGTTGGTGTTTTGGAGAATTTAAACGATAAAAAAGCAAGGAACGCTAAATAAACGTTTTACAAAAACGTAGCAAAACGCGGCTGAGCCACGAATTTTGACTACGGAGTAATTTGTGAAGTTAGGACTTATGAAACTAGAGCGTATAGAATTGGAAGCTTGGCTCTTTCTGAATACTGATAACTCGTTGTTACTGCCTTGGTGATATCTTGGTAACATTCTACTTGAAAATGTTTTGTGAAATGAAGTTCTTTTATTATTAACTAGCAGCGCCTCGCAGTATCGCCTGCATAGTTCACGTACTCCGCTACCTTTGGCCCGTAGCGTAGCGTGATAGTATATTAAATCCTATAGCCATATATTAATGGGTAGTAACACGCTGCATAGCAAACAATTTGTGCCAGCCTCCTCCCCGGTCCTGGAGGAGACCTCCCGCTAATTGCTACCATCGTAAAGTAACAGGTATACTGTGGCGTTTCGAGTGATTTGTGAATACTCGGTGGGCGATTGAAAGAGAGTGGGAAAGGAAACGCATCTGCATGTCATTACTCCGGATGTTTAATGGGCATTTGTACTCTCTATACTATAAAATCAATAAATACTCTATATAACGATCAGAAGCTTTCAAATCGGATCACCTGCGATCAGCGTTGGACCAACAAACTGTTTAATTTTATAACGTTAAAGTGAAAATTAGACCACAATTTGGTCTTAACTATTAATTCCAAGATGTTCGTTTTCAGATTGCAGCAAAGATACAACTATAGATGAAAGCTCGGTTTAACAATTAGATACAACTAGAGCAATAAAGCCGGCGCAATACAGATTGCCGGCACCTCCCATCTGAGGCGTTTAAGATCTAATCTCACAATTAATTGCAATCGCAGGATAGTCTTATATCCCAGCTTGATGTTAAATTTCACACACGAGATACGAACACTACAATATATTGTAGTAGCAGTAAATAGTAGATAATAATGATAATAGCTTACTCTCTCGTGGCCTAGTGGTAAGCATGCTCAACGACAGCCATGAGGTTCCGGGTTCGATTCCTGGGTCGGGCTAAATAACGGATTATTCAATTTGCAATAATAGTTCGAAGTCAGGCAGTTGGCATTGCAAAACCCTCGTGCCTCGGAGAACACGTTAAGTCGTCATCGCCTGACTTCTCTCCGGTCGGATTGCCGTCCTATCGGAATAGGAGAATGAGGGAATGAGAGAGTTCACCTGTATCTGCGCATACACTTGTACACTATAACATGTCCCGCGCACATGGCTCTTCTCAATGGAGATGGCCGCTGTAGCCGAAATCCGGCTACGACAAGATTATTATTAAGATACTATTCGTATATAATACTATGAAGCTAAATAGTTTGTAATGTTTTTTGATCGTATGTATGTGTAGGTAACATTCACATACATACATACACTACGCTACTTCAGACGTCACACCTTGGTCACAGTGACACTCGCGATCGAGGTACCATTCATCCTAATGGTCTATCCGCTTTTTAAACGACCTTTACGGTCAAACGAGCAATGGACCATCGGAAACTTACACAACGCAACGCCCACGTGTCACATAGCGGCTGCTATTTGTGTATTATCTGAACGAAAGGCATCTCCCCGGCCTGGCGGGTCATTAATATCGCTGACGTAGCGGGTCGGTTTCACAGCGAGCAGATATTCACACGGTAACGTCCGATAATAAACTAACCGTTCTAATTAAGTTCACCCGCTTCCCCGCGGGTATCGTTATCCTCGAAACCCAAAGCTTTACTCTTTTCGCTTGACGTATTGATTATATTACTGATGCCATGGAAATAAATTGAATGTGTGCTTCAATTTATTTCCATGAAATCATTAATATAATTGAATACGCGTAAAAATTGCTTCTAGTATCGCAATAAACATATATAATGTTTGTGACCTTCACGTTTGTTAACGTTCAACGTTTCGACCGGGTTACACCAGCAACACAGCCGGCTCGTGACTACGGTTGGTTTAACGCGGTCGAAACGTCGAGCAAGGTATTTACAAAAACTTACCCAGTACCTTGTAATAAGCGTTCTAAGCATTGTGTTAAAACCCCTTAGATGACTAGAAAATATATATAATGTGTGAATGATTTCCGGAATATTGGTGTATAAACGCGCCATCGATTCGTGTAACTGAGGCCCTGATTTTATTAACCATTCCGCTAAAGATATTACGCGGAACGATCCATTTACGAGCTTCCTGTGCGTCGCGTAATTTTATTGCCGCGGTTTACAGAATGTGTGTAAGTTTTGTGTTTGATTGAAACCGATGGGCCGGCAGTACCGCCGTAAAGTGATCCTGTCGTGCTTCGTTCGGTTCGTGAGTTTCCGGAGGAGGGGGTGGAGGTATTACTACCCCTTTTGCCAGATTTTTTTATGGTATTGCAAAATGTTTTCCGTAATATAGGACTCTTATCTTGAAAGCGACATATGGATATTTTGCAGTTTTCAACAACAACACACCTACACGCCAAGCCCCTAGTGGGATAGGCAAAGAGAATAGAATGGCACATCACGATCCTTCCAAACCTGCTTTGCCTCCTCCACATTAATTGTTAGATCACCTTACAGCAGAAAATTATCGAGGGCACCACTTAACAAATTTAAACATATCCAAATATGTCTTGGTAAGAGGTAGAGCCGTCCTGCATTGCAGTACGATTGGGCTACGACCGAGGACCTCTGGCTCACATGATACCACCGTAAAGTGGCAGCTTGGTCGCGTTTCGTATGGTTTATAACTGGTGGCCCACTGGAGGGGTAAGAGAAGGACAATTTGCATAATAATTGTGTGGATGAATAATTTTATTGTAAGACATAGTTAAGTCATTATTTTTAAATAAACAGGTAAAAACGCCCAAAGACATCCGCGTAGTTGATATGCAGAAGTGTCGCCCTCCTTCCCTCCAATAACATATGACAAAAGAAATGACATGCGAGCAGTCGCAGAGACTACAGACACCAGATAGACGTTGTCCTTCTGACTCGTAGCTACTAAGAAACCGCACGACATGCGAAGCTGTCACTTCTCGGAGGTATCAAGTAAGCGAGAGGTCACGCCGGTTCATGTCGGTTGCGATGCAGCATAGCACTACCGTTTACTATGATGATGACGGTGACAAAATGTAACAAATGAAAAATGAAAATTTAAATGAAATCCGCAGTCTGACGCAAACAAAGCCAGGCCTTTCATGTACTCGGCTTAAATTTACAAATTACATTCGACGCACGTGTTTCAGTCCTGAGGCCAAACGAGTCCAAAGCGTTATATTTCTGGCCTGAGCTCATTTACCTTCATCAAGCTAATTACTGGACGTCCAAAGTTTGATTAATTGCTTGCTTTATTAAATTTGATGTTACTTTTAAAGTTTGGTTTCGTTAAGCTGCTATCATACAAAAGGTTCACAGCGGTTTTGTTTCGCACTAATTGTAATGCGAAAATATTGAGTAATCTACCATCGTTTTTACGGTTTCGTTCCCAAAGAATGAGAACGGAACCCTAATATTAATAACCCGCTGTGCGTCTATCTGTCCGTCAGATTATGTTACAGAAACCGCCTAGCTGGAGAGTTGAAATTCACCCAGATGAACTTCTGGTGTCGATATAACAAATAAATTGGGCAATTTTAATTATATCACTGTGAGAAAACAATTAGAAACATAAGTGTATAGTTCAAATATTTATAGCTTACTAGACGGCAATAATTTCAGCGTTCTTAACTTATTCAGTGATCTTCAAATAGACATTTCTGCGTTACAGTCAAATCGGGCTGGCACGACTGAGGACTGAGGCTACTGTGTCACAATACCTGCTTGAAGTGTGACGGCCATGCTATCAGGTTTCGTGTAGTTCGTACGTAGCACCTGCTTATTAATGTATCTGTATATACTATATATGCCTGTTTATTAGTACATTAAGAGTACTGATATACAGATTGTAACAATTATGTTTTGAAACTTAAAATTTTTATAAAAAGTTACATCTGTCATCTTTGACAGTAAGGCTTAATGTTCTCTGTGTTGAAGAAATGTCAGTCTTTTTCCTTTTGGAGATGTTTTGATGACGCCGGGAACCTACATATTCATATATATAAAGGACCATCGTAGTTGCGGCCGGGAGTCTCGAACAACTATCCAGATAAGACTTCATACGCTCACTATTTTAAGTCTGTCCTGGATTGTGAATGTGGGAAGACCAATTGCATAAATGTATATAAAAATTTAATTAAATTTATATAGTCCTTGAACCCCCCTTTTTGACCCCTTTACCGAATTATAGAACATAAATCGTAACAAGGTAAGTAGATATAATCTTAATTCGGTTACACATCACATTTGGTGATTATTGATCTCGTCCGTTACACCACATACCACTTTGTGATCCATGGCGACTCTTCTCCGTGCCATCTGAATTTATTGGGAAAAATCCGACATCCGCAAACTTGAAGATGGCGGCTGAGGTGAAATTGGCAACTTTTCCCCCAAACGCTCGGCACCCGATATTCTCTTACTTTTCCGTATGCTTTCATCCAATCAAGAGATTTCAATTAAACTTTTGAAAGTGATATACGCGATAGTGATTCGTGATTCTTTTCGATATTTTCTATTCCACCGCCCACGTTTATCCTCGGTTTTCATAACAGTGATACAATTTTTTTTTCCACAAGATGGCCGACCGCTCACGTGACTTTTCCTACAACGTATAAAAATTTGTACTTTTACAAGTGATTTATTTTGGGGACAAGTGTCGCAATGAAATTAAAAAAAAACAATATAGACCTAGACATTTACGTTTGAATTTCGACCTCTGTCTGCGGGGTCATAGCGCGGTGACTTTTTCGAGTCTTTAAATTTTCTTACTTTTCGACGGCTCGGTTGTAATCTCAGTTAAAACTCGTATAAAGGATTTTGTTGTTGTTGTGATTGGACTAAATTTTTAATAATCTCACTGTGAATGAGCGAGCGGGAGTCGGCAGACTTAAACATTTTCCGAATAGATTCGAAGGTTAAGGCGAGAGCGAAGCGCAGTGGAGCTCGCCCCTAAACCTTTGTTGTTAGGTTATTTTTAATGATAAATGATTCTTCCTTAGAGTCGAAAAATGCGTCTACTACTGTTTTGACCTCGCCGTTTGTGATAAATCTTTGACCTTCCTTGAGCATTTTTGGTTTAGGGAACAGAAAGTCTGACGATGTCAGATCAGGTGAATAAGGCGGATACATTAATATTTCAAAGGAACAATTGTTTCAGACGTATATTCATATAAGAAATATTCATATGAAAATGAGCCAAGGCTTGTTGTCATTGTAATCAATGAATTTTAATATACAGTGAAAACTATTTAACAAAGCAACGAACATTTTTATTAAATGTTATTTTAAAAATATATTTTATTCCCTATCGGACCACTGTTACACATACCTCTTATTCACTAAACAGCGAGAGAGCCATTAGATGCTCCGGAGATTTTGGAATTGTAATCAGCTAAGGAAATTATTTTATTTCATACAAAAGTAATCAGCGGATCCTCGCGAGGCGAAACAGAGCCTAAGTCTAATGTCAAAATCTGACACGGGTTTCTTCTGAGGAAGACCAGTTTAAAATTTGACGCAAACAAAGTCAGGCACTGTTATACGGATAGTTGGTGAATGTTTAGTACAAATATCCGTTAACCCCTATTTAGAAGTTCCAACCCTTAACCATTATAATATAATGCCTTAGAGAGTCTATTGTTGTTCAGCTTGGTTCCTAACTTGAATTCCAGGCACTGATCTCCTTGCGACTGGATAAGCTGTACCATAAACAAACTAAATTATAGACATGCGACATAGACGCTATCAATTATAATAGAATATGATAAATAACGTGTAAGCCTCACGTCGAGTGTTTTGATACCAAGTGTACTGGTCCTTACATACCCCCTACTTAGGGTTCCGACCCCTGACCCTTGTCACATAATGCCTTATTATTTATTTTATTCTATCGATGATCAGGTTAGTTATTAACTTGAATTCCAGGCACTGACCTCTACGACTGGGTAGCTGTACTACTATACATAAAATAATTTTCATATAATATATAATAAAGTGTTTAGCCAGATCATCATCAGCCTTTATCGATCCACTGCTGGATATAGGCCTCTCTCAATGAACGCCAAGACGGCTTCTCCTTGTGATTCTCCTGCTAATCGCATCCATCTCGGACCGGCTACTGCATGGAGATCGTCTTCCCACCTGGTGAACGGTCGACCATCACTTCGTTTTCCGCTATCAGTTTAGCCACACGTCGCGTTATTTAATTCCAGGTGTCTTGATCCCTACATTTATCGTATTCTATTCTACGACGCAACTAGCGTTTAAGCCACTTGCCAAGACGGTCTGATGTATGGTATGCAACTAATGTCTTCTACTATATTACGATATCGTTCAATTTAGTTGTTTCCTTAGTGTTCATGTTTAGCATGAGATAGTGCCATGCTGCATTGCAACGGAATTGGGCTGTCATGATCGGGGAGGTGCCTGTCGCTCATATGACACCGCCGTAAAGAAACAACTTTCGCGTTTCGCACGGTTTGTGAGTAGCAGGTGTCCCATTGAGGAGGAGGAGGCAAGGAGAGCAACGCATTTGCATGACAATAATGTGGAAATCATTGGCGTCGATAATCGTTAAAAAGGATCTCAATCTCATTTGCCCCTCTATCTCTATACTGTGAAAAAATACAGAGGCGCTGAGACATTTTCCCACTTAGTGTGACCGTCAGGATTTTGGCTGCAGCGGTCATGTCTATAGAGATTGGCCGATTGCGCAGCACGAACACATCATTAACGTTACAATCGGAGAGTAATAAGACGCCAATGATATAACGTATCTCCGAGGCCCGGGACTGCCGTTGCACAATTTGGTAGACATTTAAATATATATTTGGTAATGACGCAATTGAAATTGTCTACCAGTGGTAACCAGTAACCAGTGGATCACGAGGATATCTTTATACACCAGCTATCCATTCATATAGAGATGAGTGATGCCAAGCGACGCAATTGCCGTGGATTTAACATTTCATGTTTCAATTCCCGTTGCTCCTGGGATCACGTGTTTTCAATAGACGTTCCCGGTGGACCCATGAGTACATATCCTAAGTTGTGTGTGAGTTAGTGGAAATTATTTAGTGGGCTTAGGTGCTGGTAATTAAGTACTATACTCACAAGGATTTGAGAAATGTACACCTACGTACATATAAACAAAAAAACTGGACAAGTACGAGCCAAATTCTTACATTAAAGGTTTCAATCTAACAGTACACCTTATGTAAGTTGACAGACAAATATCTTCGGGTGTCTGAATTAATTTTGTATGGAAAAAAACGACCCGTATAAGTCTGTAGGAACTTTTTTCAGTGCTATACTACAGATTACCAATTTCTTTTTTAATTGTTGTTATTGCGGTAAGGTAATCATTTCCGAAAATTTCACGTCTCTGGCTGTTCATAAGACATAGCACTGGCACACAACCTGGCGACAGACGGACGTACAGCGGAGTTATAGAAGTGGTTCCGTTTTCACTCTTTGGGTATGGAATCTTATAAGTGCCGTCAATGATTTCAAAATATCTAGGCTATCACAAGTACAGTGCGTTATATATAATACGAATAACTAATACTCTGATATTCCGTTTGTAGAGGCTGTGTAATGGCTGGACCAATTTTGATAGAACTTTTAGCGTGTAAATATAAGCTTGTAGAGAATCCTCATCATCATCAATTATTTAGCCCTTATCGGTCCACTGCTGGACATATGCCTCC
Organism: Eumaeus atala; assembly: GCA_017140195.1. Taxonomy (NCBI): domain Eukaryota; kingdom Metazoa; phylum Arthropoda; class Insecta; order Lepidoptera; family Lycaenidae; genus Eumaeus; species Eumaeus atala. The sequence continues at coordinate 25,269 of JAFELO010001163.1, forward strand.
TTTAATGAACGCCAAGACGACCGATCTCCTGCTATTCGCATCCATCCTGGACCAACTACTATACGTGAAATCGTCCTCCCACCTGGTGAACGGTCGGCGAACATTTCGTTTTCCTAAACGCGCCCTCCACTCCAGAACCTTACTGGCCCTTGGTTACTAGAAGTCTGTAGAGCAGGACATTTCATTCTTTAACCTATTGACCACGGTTACCCACTGTTGAAGTCAGGGTGGATCGCTACTAATATTATATCTGGGTAAAGTTTGTGTATCTAAACCTTAGGGGAGTTCCTCTGAACGGGCCTGACCCATCACACGTTCCTACCGCTGCACGCTGCTCCTGTCTCCAGGGTCGATAGAGGTGACCATTATAAGGCTGCAATACGGCGTTTTAAGACACACCTAGCAGCGCTGCATCCGAATCCGGCTACCCCAGTCGTGGTAGCCCATTGCAAGAGAGAAAGGAAAGCGCTATCCTGTTTCTGTATCAGATAATATCGAGGTCCACTACCTAACCTAGGGTATTTGGCGATGCTACTTTCTACACAGAGCGACAGCCATCTCTTTTGTATTGGGGAACAAACGAGAATTCGGAGCCCTTTTACGCCTACCGACGCCCATGAACATCAGCATAATTAGTATGACGTTGAGTTGCCCTCCTTTTTACCCATTGCAGGGACCCAATGTACCACCGTTTTGTCACAAACCGTGCTACTACTTAGTTACCGAGGCCGCACGAAATGCGACACCGAAGATGCCAATTTAAGCCGATATCATATAAGGGAGAGTTAGCTCCCCGGTCGTGCCTGCCCGATTCCGCTGCAATGCATCATGACACTACGTTTACGTCATTTGCCTATCTAAAAGCCGGACCACTGCAACCCAGAATTGATAGCAGATCATACCATTTACCCAGGCCCAGTCTAGTTAGTCCGAAGTTATAAAAACTAGACCACTGAGGCTCAGAGGACCTGATGGTCGACATCTCCATAATAAAAAAAAGTGAAAAAGTACCTTCACGCGTACGTGTGCTAGTACATCCGCAACTCGTAAGTCCAGTAGAAGTACTGGCACACCCATCTGCATAATTGTTATATAGACGTGATTATCTATACAACATTTAGGCAGATGTCTACATGCACCATGTTGTCAAGAGGCTCCGAATGCTGAGGGGCCTGATTTAGAATGTCGCAGCCCCCTATTGAAGAAGTCCGGTCCCTTATGAGAGATTGACCAGTCGCCGATATGCCTTATTACTTATTGATCCGGGGCACATCAGTACAGACGGTCGATGGTGCTCGCGGGGTTCTAGTACGTATTCGGATCAGCCGCGAGTCCCACACGCTCCCACCAAGGTTCCCACCAAGGACCGGTGGCAGGGCGCAAATTCCCGCGGAAACGAAAAGGAAGAGGCTCCGACTACTGCTGATGATGTGCACATAATGTAGGCCGAAGTTAGTGAGGAAGCGACGCGAAAGTTTCTCAGCCGCACCTCGTGTGTTCCACATGCAAGCAGGCGCGGTTATGCAAATCCAAGCTTTGGAGGAACTGTATTAAGGTTCTTTATTAATTAAATTGAGTCATATTCATTATGTCTGCTTTTTAATTTCAGTAATAAAGTAGTGCCGTACAGCATTGCAGCAGAATTGGGCCGGCGCGATCGTGAAGGTGCCTCTCGCTCATATGACACCGACGCGATGTGAAAACTATGCTGTCAAGTTTAGTCGCAACAAGGATCCGATTACTAATTTGCATATCCTATACCATAGGAAAAACATACGGCCAGGGTTTCAAAATGCGTGGGTCGTACCTCGCTGCCGGCAACACATTTAAATGTGAAATAAACTGTGAGATATATATTGCTGCACAGCATCTGGTAAGTGGAGTGATTAACGACATTCAATTTAGATCTGCGTCCAATGTGGCACTGGATCCTCTTGGCACTGGATCCTGTTTGTGTACGGACCCTACACCCGGTCGCAATTATGACCTATATGTTTACGGAACCCTACACCCGGACGCAATTATAAGCTACTATATATAACATATACTAGCAACATATGTTTTAAGCGTGCGTCAAAAAATACGATTTCCGTGTTTATTGGTTAGCAATGGTTTCCATTTGCACGAATTTTACCTCTAAACATTACATTCTTAAGCGTTCGAGTTACAATTCGATATTGAATAGGCTCCGAAACTATTGGACTAATTTGAAAAACTATTTCACCATTAGGACACTATGTTATCTGTAATGAACTTAGGCGATATAAGATTTTGTAAAACGCTAGAGGAGTACACGAAAACTCCAATAATGTAACCAGAGGTGTAAAAAAAATATCAAAGTAAGCCCTTATCTAGCTGCAGATTTTTTTTTTAAATCGGGCTTGTCCCGCCACTCTTTCCCACCGCTGCAACTCCTGTATCGCCAGGATCGACGGCGGTGACCACTGATGACCCTTTGATAAGATCGCAGGGAGCCCGAGGAAATAGCTAAAACTGTCTTGGAACCCACTACGAATGTAATCATAAGAAAATAGGTGGAATAGGAAATAATTCCAGTTTTTTTTTATTTTATTGTGTAATTTTTTGTTCAAATGGTAGCCCATCGAACGCAGTCAGTTCTGTCATAAATTTAACTTGTTGTCATGGTAGGAACCATGTATTACACGTCTACTACTTACTCGTGTAATATCAATGCATTTTTGACATATTTCGTGAAATATCCGCACTAAGCTGGGTCGGACTGCTAGTCTGTTTATGAAGAAGTTCCACTTAAAAAGAATTTTAATCCTTCACAGACTCGAAATACCAGACATTCCTCGTAAAGCCTGAAAGTTTTGTGAACAATGGCGGTACCGTTTGAGTCATCGTGGCCTTAGCAGGATACAAAGCAATATAAATTATGTTTGTACGGCAAGAACTTGGCCCGTCCAAAATGTTTATCTATACCAATGTTATCAAGAGGGAACATTCTATTCTTTGCAGTTGTGCTTTGAATTACTACTGGACCGAATGCAAACTCTTTTACCATTAGAATTGTACTAACGGGCCCTCGACAACTCACATACCGTACCAAACGCGAAAGCATAGCTGTAACATTACGGCGCTGTTATCATAGCGAGAAGAATAGCGGAACCTGGATTTTCTTATTTCTTCTAGGATTTACTTAAATTTATTGATGTATTATACGGTATTTCTAAAACAACTTGTCACTCGTTTTGTTCATCGTGGCTAAAGTAATACCAACATTATAGAAAGAGGTAGTGCCATTCTGCATACGAGGAGGTAGCGCCATGGATAGTGCCTGACACTACCTCCTCCTATGCAACGGAATTGAGCCGGCACGACCGGGGAGGTACCTCCCGCTCACATAATACCGCCCTAAAGAGAGTTTTTATTCATTTTAATTAATTTCTTTGTATTATACTTTTTAGCTTTTATTAAATTAAGACTACACGTTATATACACTTTTGGTATCACCATCAGAAAAAAAATTGAGCTTCACGAATTTGCGCCCAAATTTGCCATTTTGTATTTTTTTAAGGTTCCTCGGGGCACTCGCTTATGTAGATGATTCCAACGACACTCCATACGTGAAAATCCGTCAGCCGCTTAAGCTGTAGGAGGGAACATAGAAATCTACATACATAAGTGACATCTTCAGTGCCGCGTTTCGTGCGGTTTATGTGTACTCATTGGGGGGGGCTGAAGGAGGGCAACGCATCGGCATAGTAATTATATGGATGTACGTGGACTCGGTAGTCGTAAAAAGGCACCGATTACTCGTTTGTCCCCCCCCCCTATTCTATTTAAAAAAAACATTGTAGAACGAGGCCTCAGGTCTTAAGTAATCTTTGGTCGTGCCAACCCAATTGAACTACAATGCAACATGGCACTACCCCTTACTAAATTGATTTAATAAAGTTTTTAAATGTTACACTTATTCCATCCAGTGGGGCCCATCCAGTGGGTCCTAGGCTATAGATCCGCACGAAACGCGAAGCTGTAACATTACGGTGGTTTCATGTCAGCGTGAGGTGCCTGCCCGCAAAAAAAATGTTGTATGCAACACTTTTTTTATAGTATTGGGTCAAACGAGAAATTGGTGCCTTTTGCGACTACCGACACCCATGAACATCTGCGTAATTACAACGCCGATGCGTTGCCCTCCTTTTCTCCTCTCAGTCACAAACTAGACGAAACGAGACACCGATGATAGTCTTGAAAGACGGACAACGAAATTATCCTTTTATATATATAACGTACCCCACGTTTTACCTTTTGATTTAAGGCAAAGAGCGTTTGCCCATCAGCATCATCAGCCAAACCGAATCCACTATATACATATACTCCGTCTTCCGTTGCGGGGCTGCCATTCATAGCGTTTTTTGCTCATCACGTTAAGCAACCTTGCACCTTACCTGTAATAGTTGAGGACCTGCGCGAAGACCCCGGGGTGCCGGTCGAAGAAGTACTCGTTGAGCACCGGGTCGTAGTTGGCCAGCGCCTCCGTGAGCCGCGAGAGGCGCGTGGCGGGGATCTTCTTGAGGGTCGCTTTATATGTTTCGTATCTGAAAATAATGGGCGAGTGTTAGATTGAATAACAATTTCTTTGGTCGTATTGTCTGTAAGGGGGTACCCCATTACAGCCCCAATCCAGCTGGCATAAATGGAGTCCTCTCATCATCATACCGGCGGAAAAGGATAGTATTGGTGTCGTGTATCCTGGTGTTGTGAGACTTCGATAGTTCATTGAATGGAATGGGAAAGAAGCAAGCAGGACAACATAATTGCAATGCATCTGCGTTTTGTGTGTGTATCCATGTGCGTTGGAACGAAAGACTCATAATATTCTCTATTCTCTAATGAAATAAAAAAAAATGTAGTGAGTCAGTCTCGATTAGCATGACTCCAGTAGCATGAGTTTACTTATCAAAATCTTACATGATTGTTAAGTGAAAGATGCGCGTGGTGTTAAGCCACGTTAGTGTTATTGTTCACAACGATTTTACTTCTCTGTGGGTAATTTCTGGGGGCTGTAGATAGGGTTAAACCTCAGAAAATAAGGCCCACCAGAGTCCCCGGTTCGAAGACGCATATACACGTTTCCCACTAAAACGACGCGAGTGTTTAAATAAAGCACATTACCAGTGTAGCGTGAAGTTTTTACGAGTTCTTGAGAGTACTCGCAGTATGTCTAATGCCCACACTTGACTCGGAGCATCCTTCCAGTGTACAAGTGTGTAGACAATGATACGCGCCGTCACGAGGACAAAATCTTGTTTCAATTTAACCTATGAGCTCTCGAATATTCTTATTTCTACTAGAATCTACTAAAATAGATTTATTGATGTTTTATACTTGTAAAGCAAAGTATTTAACATTTAGTTAGTTTTGGTGAAATGGACTAATCACTATAATAGCATAGTTAAATTTGTCCGTAAGAATTAATTAATGAAATTGGTTACTGAGAATAGTTTTGGTTTAGTATCAACCACTCCAAGAACCAAGAAAGAGTATCCGTGCAGTAGCCGGTTACAAGTTGGTTAGAATGCCTTACGAAAGTTCTAATACAAGTATAGGTATAGCAGTGGACAGAAAATTACTGGTGATGATGAATATAGAAAATATTGTACTATCTACTAACTTGAGCCAACATGCTCTACACTAAACCCACCGTACACAGTAATAATTTAGATGTTCGTTACGTCGGAGACACCACGCGCAATTTATCCCGTCTCTCAACCCCGTCATGGTCCCTGTCCCGTCCAGAGATCAGAACAAGAGCCTGACTTTGGGGAATGTAGAATGGGAAATGCATTTCCCCGTGAAACCGTAAAGAAAAAAAATGGCGACGTTCGTACATGCACTGTAAGTGATTAATTCAATCAGCGCTCAACTGCTAGCGGCTCTGACTACATCTAGGTCTGAGCTAAAATATTAGCTTTTGATATTCGTGCCTGCAAAATCCATTTGAATATTGGAGCAGATTTAATATAGTAGTCGTAGACAGTATCTATATATTTATAAAGAGCAACTGTTGTTTATAAATGTAAAGAGCAACTGTTGTTTATAAATGTAAAGAGCAACTGTTGTTTGTTTAAGAGCAACTGTTGCTTGTTTAAGAGCAACTGTTGCTTGTTTAAGAGCAACTGTTGCTTGTTTAAGAGCAACTGTTGTTTGTTTAAGTGACATGTGCTCAAAAAACCGCCCAACGTGAGTCCGGCTAGGACACCCTCGACTCCGTTCTAACGGAAGCTACGATCAGAATGGTATAATATAGAAATCCGTACGTCCGTCTGTCGAATAGGGATAATGTGGATGTTTATGGCAGTCGGCAGTCGTCAGAGGCTCCGCTTTCTCGCTTGCCGTACACTATAAAAAGAAAGTACGTCATCTCGTGTTTGCGGTGTATGCGCCCCTGGGGACCCGTTGAGAGGAAGGCGGAAGGTAGGCAACGCGTCTGCATGAGTTTATGGACACCGGTAGTTATCAATAAGCTCAGACTGTTCGTTTCCTCCCTTATACTAGAAAGACCGTAGAATGAATATTGATGATAACTTGACAATTGTTATAGAACAAGAGGACAGTCAGCAGTTTGAATCTTTTGGTGAAGTGCCTACGCCCTCAAAGACATCAGGATTATTCATTTCCCCCCCTTTTCCCTTACAATAAGCATCCGGAAACTCGCGATGCTCGCCAGAATCACTTTGTGGTGATATCGTGTGAGCGGAGGGTACCTTCCCTATTCTTGCGGCCCACTTCAGCTGCAATGCGGCAGATCATTATTGCATAAGTGGAGATGATTGTGATGAGCTCAAACTAAAGCAGTCAGAATTTTCCTACGCGGGGAATAAGTGTCAGTCTGGGCACGGGCAGCGTGCCGCTACCGACTACAAACCACCGCGAGAGCCTTCGGCAAGCTGTCGGATATTGTCACAGTGGTATTGTACAAGTTAGTAAGGGGTAAACAGTTTGAGAAGTCCTTAAGGAAGGGATTTTTACAAGTGAACGATAATACTATCTGTTAGGATAGTTATAAGAGAAGGGTAGCTTCGACTGCATAGGAGCAGGTGGTGTCATGCATAGTGCATGTTACTATATCCTCCTATGCAACGGAATTGGGCCGGCACGACCGGGGAGGTACCTTTCGTTCACATAATACTGCCGTATTCGTGATACAGTGTCGCGTGTCGTTTGGTTTGTGAGTAGCCGGTAGCCCATTGGGGGGAGGGGGCAGAGGAAGGCAACGCATCGGCATTGTAATTATGTGAATTACAATGCCGATGCGTTGCCCTCCTTGTCCTCGTTTGTCCTCGTTTGTCATAATATTGCAGCGTAATGTTCGCACACGTTTCCCCCTTGAATTTAGTTATTTTGAAATGCCTGAAAAGTAGATTCCAGCGAATTCGCGGGTATCTATTTTTCAGGCATTTCAAATAATATACCAGGGAATATACCAGGGAGGAAATACCAGGGCAGCCCGTGGCAATTGCCATTGCCCTGGTACATCTACATACAGATTTTCAGCTCCTCACTATCGCAGGTCATTTCAAAGAGCTCCCCCAAGGACACTTCGATCGAGCTACCGCTCATCCTAATGCTCTCTGCACTAAGCATCGGTGTGCAATCCCAATTACGTTACAAACGTGGGAAGACGTCCCAGACGCGTTCTGATGGACGAGCACGATCAAATCACGACAATTGTAAAACTCAACAAAACCCAACGCAAACAGACACAACACTACAACCGCGGTGCAGATGCTCTACACCCCGTCCGAGGGAATCGGGCGTGGACCACATCATGCCAGGTAAACAGCACATACGTTCTACTCCGAGTCAGTACGACGATGTTTGCAGTCACACGAGATGATTCCAGTACCTTACGGGGTTTACCAATGAGCTCAAATAAGACCGCCGTACCGGTTAGGTTAAACATGACGACCGCGCGCAACTCATATAACCCGCCCCTGGTGGCCCCCAGTCGTGACAGCTCACCTAGCTCTTCCAGCTCCCACGATAATGCAAGGCGAACTTTAGCTTTAGCCGCGCGGGGGAGGGTGAGAAGACCCGGTCCCCTCGGCCAAGATAATAATAGTTACTGTAGTTAACTTAATTTCATCGGGATGCATCCTTCACATCTGCGAGAGAGAGGGGGGGCGTACCCTATCGACCACGGTTTCATCTTGACCGTCGCCCGACGTGTCTTATAGTAGCCGATGAAGTTGCACTGGACACTTCCCTCAAAATATACTCGGATGTCTCAAGTTTGACAACTTTACGAGTAAGACCAAATGTTGTTTGTGTATGTTTTCTCGAAAAAAACTTTATCTATGGAAGTCCCAAAAAAACAAAAATGGGATTGTGTGGGAAGACAAACTGAGTAGTTACCTGTGTCAGGCTTGTAGTTAGAGCATTTTTCGGAATTATTGGTCGGGGAATTCGACTCACACTTGGCTCTAATAAAAGTGTGGAACCGCTCACTGCCCGCGGCCCGACACTTTTCTCTAGCTGTAATACCGTGGCGACGGTTGTACATTTCTTAGGGCATTAAAAGTGAAATGTATTCTATAATTTTTTTTATATTTTACATTATAGGGGGTGAATGATGAATCAGAGACAACAGAACATTTCTCACATAAAGGCGTTGCCTTGCTTTTCCTCTCTCGACGTTTCGATTTTCCTCTCGAGGGTTTGATTGCTTGTTTGTGACAAAACCGCAAGTACCCAATAGCCCCAGTAGTGCGAACTCAAGAGGAGTGCAAATAAAACGTTGTACCTTTGTAGCTGTACTACTTCCGAGAACGTTCAAGAGAAACGTTTCGACAGACGGACGTACGGATTTCTATATTATACTATTCTGATCGTAGCTTCCGTTAGAACGGAGTCGAGGGTGTCCTAGCCGGACTCACGCTTGGCCGGTTTGACGCAAACACCAAACACACGAACACACTCACACACACACACACACACACACACACACACACACACACACACACACACACACACACACACACACACACACACACACACACACACACACACACACACGCACGCACGCACACACACACACACACACACACACATACTGAAAGATTTGGCACCTAGGCGGTTATAACTTTTCCTACGTTATAACCGCCTAGGTGCCAAATTTCATTCCTGAAGGAAGAAAAATATTCAAAAATTTTATAACTTAGGCTCGCAAGCCAGCGGAGTGCAGCTAATACTGCATAAACGAGTTGTTCTCTTTTAAACGGAAGTCATAAATCAATGAGGCTGTATCCGCCACATTGACGTTGTGGGCTGTCGGCCAGCGCGGGGGACGCGCTGGAAACTTAAAAAATGACACAATTCATCCCCACCGAGTTTACATGCGCTTGTGGTATCATACCACGTTCGCAAGCCTTGTGCTTAAGTACCTTGGCCTCGATATACAAAACAACGATAAAAGATATTTTATAACTAGAATACGAATAGAATAGAACGGAAAAAACTTTGTTGTTGTGAGGTACGCAGCCAAGTATAGCGGGCGCCTACGTAGTGTACTATACTGGAATCGACTACGATTTGATAATCTCTATAAATTGCTTTTCAAAGAAACAATTTTATGCTTTATTCAGGTATTTTAAGTAATAAAGGAATAATGTTGAAATATTTTAAGTAATAAAAGTATCCCTATTCATTGTCCTCTTCTCTTTCTTCCCTCGAGCAGGCCTCCGCCTACTCTTACGCCGTACGAAATGCGGCAGTATAGCTGTCAATCTACCGGCGGTTGAGAGGCACCTCCCCGCTCGCGCCGGTCCAATTCGGCCGCAATGCAGCATCGCACTACCTCTTACTAGCGCCTTGCATCTTGTGATAGGTACCTCTTCGATCGTCCCCTATTCGGCTGCAATACGGCAGTTACGCTGCCACTTACAAATACAAAGTTCACCCATCATGCCGTACTTAAAATGTAATATTATCTCTACACTGGCTCCAAAATTCAGCCGAGCTAGCTCGGAACGTGTATTTTGAACGTAAGGTTCCGACGGGGGCCATAATATCGGCTATTAGCTTCGGGGCCAAATTAGAGCTTGCGACAGTTAAGTACAAAGTTATGTTGTCATACAGAGTGAAAGCTCGCACAAGTTAAGCTAAATAACAGTAACAAATTTTATCTGTTGTTACATGATAGAAAGTACTCGCATCACCGAGCTTTATTAATATTTTCGGAGCTTCCAACCAATTCCTTGTCCCATTTCCAACTCGAATTATTATAGCCTTGACGGTGGTGGTGACAATTACCAACACTAAAGGTAGAATTATTATAGCCTTGACGATGGTGGTGACAATTACCAACACTAAAGGTAGAATTATTATAGCCTTGACGGTGGTGGTGACAATTACCAACACTAAAGGTAGAATTCATCATCATCATCAAAGATTTTTTTCAAATCGGTCCAGTAATTTTGGAGCCTATCCAATACAAACAAACAAACAATCAATTATTTATCCTTTAAAATATCACTCGAGATATATATGTTGTTACAATTACAATAAAACTACTTTTACGGATTTTATCGCGGTTTATTAAGTTGTTTATCCAGCCCGGCTATGCAAAAGTTTTACAGTAACCATGGTCACGGGTGGACTGAGATGACAGATGTCCTGATTCTGAAAAACTTGGTACATCAGGACATCTGTCATCTCAGTCCTCCCATGACCATGGTTGCTGTGAAGCTTCTGAAACGTCGGGCTACATAAATAATTTAATAAACCGCGATAAAATCCGTAAAAGTAGTTTTATTGTAATGACTGACATTCGCGTAAACTTAAGACATCAATATGTTGTTACAATTTAATTATATAAAGAATCAACAAGAGGGTTAAAGGGCCTATTAGGATTTGTTAAAATTTTAGATATATTTATTCAATGATGGTCTCTCCACATTCACAATCTGAACAATCTTAAAATAATACAAGGAACGTTTCATGGAATCAAACCAATTTTTGGTAATGATTAGTAAAAATAGGAGGGAACAAGATTTTATCTAGGCGGCTGACCTCCAAAGAGACTCCCTGCTGCAACGTGGATGGTACCTTCTAAATCTTATTTTAAATACAATCACCAGTTACATTGTTCTTCAATCATAAAATCCAATAGTGGAAGGTTAAGGTGACATCATATCTTCATATTACATACAGCTAAAAAGAAAAAGAGTAGTGCTCTGAAAAGGAACAGGCAATATATATACTCAGTTACAATTAAATAGAATTTAACATCAAACTTTCACACGTGGCATATACTATTAAAACAAACCCATTAATAATAGGGTCCATAAAATTAATAGCCGTATAGATCATGTAAATACTACTATCAAAATGCGCACATAAGAGAATTAAGACATTTTAACATTGATAAAGATTTTTCTAAACATAAGATATGAAACATGGCGTCGGCAAGAATTCAAGAACTTTCTATGAAATATAATTGTTCGTAACATATTTGATATATTTTATATTACGAATATAGTTGTTCCCAAGTAAAAAGGGTGAAGTACCCAAATTACAACGAAAAAACTTATATTGTACATCCACACATGTATACAATTTTTGTAGTAGTTGTAGCAATTATATTTTGCTACTTTAACATTTTATAAAAAGTATATTTGTCATCTTTGACTTTCTTTTGCTGGATGTTGAGGACGGAATGATGGCTGACGCTATCTGCCATCCCCAAATGATAATTAAATAGTTTTTCTTTTCCGCTTTTATTACTTAAAATATTTCAACCTTATTACTTTATTACTTAAAATACCTGAATAAAGCATAAAATTGTTTCTTTGAAGAGTAATTTATAGAGATTATCAAATCATAGTCGACCCAATTATAGCGGGCGCCTACGTAGTGTACTATACACTACGTAGGCGCCCGCTATACTTGGCTGCGTACCTCAAAACAACAAAATTTTTTCCGTTCTATTCTATTCGTATTCTAGTTATAAAATATCTTTTACCGTTGTTTTCTATATCAAGGCCAAGGTACTTAAGCACAAGGCTTGCTAACGTGGTATGATACAACAAGCGCATGTAAACTTGGTTGGGATGAATTATGTCATTTTTTAAGTTTCCAGCGCGTCCCCCGCGCTGGCCGACAGCCCACAACGTCAACGTGGCGGATACAGCCTCATTGATTTATGACTTCCGTTTAAAAGAGAACAACTCGTTTATGCAGTATTAGCTGCACTCCGCTGGCTTGCGAGCCTAATTTATAAAATTTTTTAATATTTTTCTTCCCTCAGGAATGAAATTTGGCACCTAGACGGTTATAACGTAGGATAAGTTATAACAGCCTAGGTGCCAAATCTTTCAATATGAGTGGGTGTGTGTGTGTGTGTGTGTGTGTGTGTGTGTGTGTGTGTGTGTGTGTGTGTGTGTGTGTGTGTGTGTGTGTG
>JAFELO010001163.1:41670-68103 GCA_017140195.1 Eumaeus atala
CGACTCTCCCGCAGATGGGAGAGATGCATCCCCATATGAGAATGTTTATAATGGCTAATTTAGCTATTATTATTATGGCCAGAGGGACCACGGGGTCCATCATCCCCTGATTGTGACGTCGAATGAGTCGCACACGGTCTCGGCGCTGACGTGAATGAATGGCTCATAAAGAGATTATGACTAAAGTGGTCTCTATAGAGGCTGGCCGGGATAATGAACTGTACTACTGTTCGTTATCATTTCCGGGAGAGCCCCCTGGACATGACAGCCCAACGAGCTGAATGAACTGTATTACTGTTCGTTATCATTTCCGGGAGAGCCCCCTGGACATGACAGCCCAACGAGCTGAATGCAAGGCCAACGTGATGCCGCGTGTGATCCTCCCCCTCTTTCTAAAGAGACAACAAATACCCGCGAAGGTATTGACGGGGGTTCAATCATTTCGATCGCTCATGGCCATTTCCATAGTTTGTGACATCAGAATCCGACGCTGTCCTCGCACAAAACGAATTGCTTATAACGTCTACCTGGGCCGATTTACACAGGCATATATCAAATACCACAAGTGTGTTCCACATTTTCTGTGATTAATCTCGACATGAACAGCGGAACTGCGATTTTACCATCTCCTGATCCTTAATTGGGATCGGTTGGGATGAGTTCTAGTGATTTTATTTGATCATTAGGCGGTTGATTAAAATGATTTAATATGTACATACATTTGCCATATGCCTGTGGCTTAGACTACAAATTGCCACTAGCGTGGCACGTCTATCAATCAGTGTGGATTGTAACCATTTCTGTCTCTTTGGTTTAAGAGTCGCATAACCAGCTATACCAGCGATTTTACCCGCGTATGACCTGTCACAAAGATCCATTTTTTTGGACACCACAACCGGATAGCTTTCGCTCACATGAGACAGCCGTATACTGGCAGTTATACTATTACATTTCGTGCGGTTTGTGCCTTTTTGGTGGCTCCATTGGAGGGAGAGGAAGAAAAGAGGGCCACATATTTTCATAATAGGGCGTCGATAGTATTTTATTTAAGATGTAGTGCCCTCGTCCTATTTTCTTTTCACTAAATTAATTACGGTTTTCGAGAAAGTTTTAGGTCTTATTCTTAACTTCTGAATGAAGAGGATGCACAATGCTGTATTGCAGCGAAATTCGGCCGGCGGCAGTAGTTAGTGGTAAGGAGTTGGTCGATGGAGGGCAACTCATCTCCATATAGGGACATTGATGTTTATCGGTAGTCATCACCGATTGAAAAAGTTCCTGGCAACACATAAGTGGCAGCGGTAAGAACTAGTGGAGGCTCGTTTTGAAAGGTACCTTGCTTCCTTTCCTTCTAAGGAAGGTTGCTGTGTTTCTTCTCGCAAACCGCACGAAGCGCGATACCGATGATGCAATTTTACGGCGGTATCATGATATTTCAAAATAAAAAGTCACTTTTATGCTATCCAAGATGTTTTTTATAAGGTACCTACTTGTGCTAAATTTTATTGAAACTAATTCCGTTTTTGCATGAAAGTCTAACATAGTTTCACATTTATAATATTAGTAGGTAGTGGGATTATTTCAACCCATGAACCTGGCATTGAATTTCAACGCCGATCTGTGGGCCAGGCCAGTTTGCAGTTTTCACAACGCGACGTAGGTTCCTAAATTGAATATAATAATAATATCTGTGGACTTATCACGCCACGTTAGCCTAGTCCTGAGCTACAATACATATATAATCATCCATAGTACGGAGGCTTATCTTTGTCTAGCACCACAATTCTTTACGGTACTTAGCACTGTGGTGGCCCACTGGAAGGGGGGGTGGAAAGGAGGGTGACGCATCGGTATAGTAATTACGCAGATGTTCATGGGCGTCAGTAGTTGTTTGCGGGGGTAAACTGATACTTTATTTTACATTAATTGGTGTTCTAAAAGCGATAGTCCTATTTGAATTTAGAAAGCTTTATTACGCTTTAGTCATTGTTTTTGAACTTGACTAGTTCCCACCACTTCGCTCAAAACACCAGGTGCTACAAATCTAACATTTTGCGGCTATGCTCTAGGCTGTGGCACAGTTCTATTCGGATAAAACCTAAGATTAATCAGTGCCTAGAGAAGATGATCGAGGTGTTTTTGTTGCTACGAAAACACAGCGTCACTTCACGCTAGTGAGCGAGAGGTGATGAGGCCGTCCCCGACTGGCAGTCGGCCATTGTCCTCTTCTCGCATAACAACTATTAGTTTCCGATCTTCTTCTCACTTTAGTGGTTCCGGAGGCGAATTTTCATGGAAAAGGTAACGTATACAAAAGTTGTAAAAGGTAATCCAAGAAAGTCATAATAATTTTGAAAGCGAACAAGTGAACAGTATTATAAACATAATTACAGTGTTAATAATAATCAAGGCTGACGATCTTACCAGCGCCTATCGTCTCACCCCCGGAACGCGGCCGCCAGAGATGATATGTGTTGTGATGTCAGAAACTATTAAAAGTACCCAAAGAATTATGATTATTTAGTTGTTCTGGTTGACGCAAACAGTATTACATCCTGCTGTCTTGCGGTGTTATGTTTAGTTTTTGATTTGATTATGTTTATTACTGGCTCCCGAGCAGAGCGAAGAATTCTACTTTTGGCTTAATGTAAGTCTGAAGAAAACTTCCCAAAAAACGATACTCGCAAAAGAAAAAAGATATTTAACACGTTGAAAGTATTATCATAACATTATGAAATTAAATAAAGTGTATTTAAATATCACAAACAAGCGTGTTACAGTGTGAACACGCCTTAGAGGTTATCTGTGGCGTAAAAAGTACAAGAAAAACTTAAATGTTGACTATAGCTAACTTCAGGGTGTCTGTTTTTTGCGACGGTGTGAGCATCGTAAAAATTTACTAACAGAATTTTAACCTAACTTAACAAAAGAAGAGTCTATAGAGAAGTTTCACTTAAAGACCCTGAACTGCTTTAAATATTTATATATGTATCATTCGCATTATCAACGCCAATCTGACGAATCTGCATACACCAAAACTCGTCAAGCCTTCCAGTATCAGGGTAGCAGGGAACAAAGGAATCTCGCGCCTTCCAGTATCAGGGTAGCAGGGAACAAAGGAAGGAAACATGCGCTCTAAAAATATGACCCTCCTTTTGACGCACTCGGATAAACAAGATCTCGTTATCTTACAACACAAACGTCGTTTTGAAATATTGTTTCAATGCCGAAAACCCGAGGCGCTCGGCGTTATTGGATGGGAAAAACTTGAAAACATTCATCCGCGATAACTAGATCCACCCAAGAGAATAACATTTTTAGACTTAAAGGTTTTAGTACAAGTTTATATTTTTTTCAACCTTTTGTCTGCTCCCGGTCTCTCCAAGACCTCCAGCTTCACATTCAATATTTTGCTCTGCTACTGCTGGCATCAAGATCAAGATCAAGGGCATAGATATGTATAGACCAAGGCTTCGCCCAGAGATTCGAGCCAACAGGAATCTCGCAGGGCCTCCTTTTTTTTTGTCGCGGGGAAACGCTCTTACGCGCCTTTACTGACTCTGGCTAGGGTCCAGTGGTGTGTGGGTTTATGGCACATTATAGTGCCGAATACCCACAAAAACCACCGCGAGTGCCATCAGTGCCGCGTTTGGTTAGGTGTCCCAGACAACAAATCATCAGGGCACCTCGACGGTCAGTCGGTCTTCTAAGGGACGGACGCCCCCTCCACAGCTGGGTTGCCCCGCAACGTAGGACTACCCCGCCAAGTTTTAGACAGTGTTATGCGGGGAGGATCCTATCCTCGCGCCTTACCCCGTGCGCAACAATAGCACCGCCTCATTTTGCTCTTTAGCCTACTCTTCTCATAAGAGGGGTACAAAGTGCAGCCACCTCCTCGGTTCAATTGGCTACGCCTAGGTGTCTCCTATCACACCATGCTAATGAGCCCCAACGCCACGACAAGACTTGAACCATGGTGGGGAGCCTCGCAAGGCCTAACTTAGCTGCCTCTAATGTTAACTATAGAAAAGGGTATCTTCACATCGGACTCCTCCAACTATCTCCGTATCAAATTCGTTTGGTGTTCAAATACAGTTTCAGCTATTCACTTTTGCTCCCTGTATTGTGGGACATGTGGTCACTGCTGTCGATCCTACGGTACGTGCACGATTGACGTGTCAGAGACAGAACGACAACAACACATCTTCACGCGAGTTCCCCAACGACGTAGGCATATCGAACGGACCGATAGAGCTACCTATAAATTATAAACTTCCAGATGTCTTTCCTCGATATGTATAATGTTTTCGGGTACATTTTATGACTTGTGGCTTCCTACATAGACAGATGGACAACAAATTATTCCTATAAGGGTTTCGTTTCTTCAAAGCATGGATCCTAAAGAAATATTTTTCTTGTATATCAGCGCTTTTATTATTATATAACCAGCAATGTTACACACTCTCTTGGATAAGGCGTAGCTGATGTCACGACCCACAAATATGCATATAAAAGGAATGAAGAGATTCCATTTTGCCAATAAGATATTAAGTGTATTGGCAAAATGAGAATCTTTTCATTTCTTTTCGTTTCTTTTCATTACCTTTTTTGTTGTGATTGAATAAGGAAAGATGGCCGTTATGGTATGTCTTATCGAAGTAATGGCCTCCCATGTGGTACAACAAAATAGAATTTCGTGCAAGTGACGTGCAATGCTGCACTGCAGCCGAATTGAGCAAGACAGGGGAGGCGAGGTTCCTCCCCTGTCGTGTGTGGGTCACACGATACCGCCTCGAAGTGACAAATATTCTGTTGCGACCGAGTAATTTGGAAATAGTGAAACTGGTCACAGACAAATATTCTGTTGCGACCAAGTAATTTGGAAATAGTGAAACTGGTCACTGACAGTTTCCCTGATTTTTGCACCCAAAAAAATACATAACGTACCTAAGATTTCACTTCAAACTTAGTCCGCGAGGACTACAGACTAAACCACGGCAGGAGATGTTTGCAGGTGTATGTATGTTTGTATGTGTGTATATACGTATGAGTGTAAATATCTATGTACCCTGCTACACCCTGAACAATTTGGGCATGAGCTTCCGCATGAGTTCGAGATGTCAGTCATGAGCCGTCTTGATAGCGCGAATGACACAGGGTACAGTCATTAACATTACGTACCAGCTGTCATTATTTACATGGCCTACGTGCTGTTCTTGATCATCATCATCATTATCAGCCCTTATAGGTCCAATGGACACAGGCCTCTTTCAATGAACGCCAAGACGAACGACCTGCCGCTACTCGCATCCATCCCGGACCGGATACTGCACGGAGATCGTCTTCCCGCCCGTTGAACGGTCCACCAACACTTCGTTCTCCTAAACGCGGCCTCCACTCTAAACCTTACTGGCCCATCTGCCATCTGTTCTTCTGAGTGTGTGACCAACCCATTGCCACTTTAGCGAGTATATATGAGCGTATGTTTATACTATTATAAAGTTCCATTAAAATCGATTCAGTAGTCTTCACGTGAAAGAGCAACAAACATCCATCCATACATACAAACTTTCGCGTTTACAACATTCCTGGGATTCACAGAGTAGTAACTTTATCCAACTTAAAATATATTTTATATGTTATTTCGATTATGATGGCAGAACTAGTAACACATTTTCCTCCACTTTCCTTTTTCCAGGGTGTTGCTAGCCGACCCCCATTACACCCCGTGGGGCAGATCGGATTATTGTTAGTGGCCTAGTAAATTGAAATTCGACATGGTCGACTCGAAAATGGCGCGGAAGCATTTCTACACCACCCTCAGCCTGATGGAGTTTAGCTTCAACAGTAACAACTTCTTTATAGTCCATCGTAGGCTATTGGAGACAATAAACATCGACATAATCAGAACTTATACAGATCATTTTCACTCAGTGACAGTTTATTGTGTCAAAAGAGACAACCATCCTTAGAAGGAAAGGAAGGACGGTATTTTGCAAAACGAGCTTCAGCCACCACTAGTTCTTACCACTGTCACTCATGAATTACCAGGATCTTTTTCTATCAGTGATGACTACCGATACCCATCAATGTTCCTACATGAAGATGCGTTGCCCTCCATCAACCCAACTCCTTACCGGCGGTGGTACTCACGCACGAATCGTGAATTGTCACGATAACCATCACTCCTAATGTGATATCATGAGAGCGAGAGGTACCTCACGGGTGTGCCGGCCCAATTCGGCTGTAATACAGCATGGTGCATCCTCTTCACTCAGAAAATATAATCTCAAAATTAAGAATAAGACCTAAAGCTTTCTTGAGGACCGTAATTAATTTAGTGAAAAGAAAATAGGAGGAGGGCACTACGTCTTAAATAAAATACTATCGACACCCTATTATGAAAATATGTGGCCCTCTTTTCTTCCTGTCGGCTGTCTCATGGGAGAGAAAGGTATCCGGTTGTGGTGTCCAAAAAAATGGATCCTTTTGATAGGTCATACGCGGGTAAAGTCGCGGGCACATCTAGTTATATACTAAGTCTATACTCTTGATATCTTATTCATGCGACTCTCAAACCAAAGCGACAGAAATGGTTACAATCCACACTGATTGACAGACGTGCCACGCTAGTGGCAATTTGTAGTCTAAGCCACAGGCATATGGCAAATGTATGTACATATTAAATCATTTTAATCAACCGCCTAATGACAAATAAAATCACTAGAACTCATCCCAACCGATCCCAATTAAGGATCAGGAGATGGTAATTCAATAACGCGCACATTTTTCCGACTGAGCTCCGGGGAAATCGCAGTTCCGCTGTTCATGTCGAGATTAATCACAGAAAATGTGGAACACACTTGTGGTATATGATATATGCCTGTGTAAATCGGCCCAGGTAGACGTTATAAGCAATTTGTTTTGTGCGAGGACAGCGTCGGATTCTGACGTCACAAACTATGGAAATGGCCATGAGGGATCAGAATTATTGAACCCCCGTCAAGGTATTCGCGGGTACTTCATATCCTAGTGATGTCTTTTCAAAGTAATATTGCAAAAAAGAAAACGAAATTCCGAATTTTATTTTAAACCTCTAAACTGTTAAGCGCTTATGCTGGGGAATTCATAATTCGAGTATACTGGAATTATGTTCTTGATACTGGAATATGAGGCGGCCATGGATTAAAAGTGTTAATCAAGTGCGTGTACCAGACCTCTGAAGCACGCGCGCCGTCAAGCGCTGCGCACGCTCCACGCGCTAGCCGAGCATGCCGACTTGTTTAACTGCTCATTGGATTACTTCAGAAAGGCAGCATTATAAGCATGGTATGTTAATGTGTTAAGTAGAATCAAAACTCAGTGGTCACAGTATATAGCCTATAACCTTCCTCTTGAGTGCAGCGTGTCAAAGGAAAATAATTTTTCAAATCCGACTTTTACATCCAGAGGTTTGAGCGTACAAACAAACATAAAAACTCTTCATCTTTATTGTCTATACTATTACTATCTACACTAATATAATATCTATTGTCTCTACTAATATAATATTAGTATAGGCAATAGATATTATTATATTATTGTAGACGACTAAAAATAAGAACTACAATTTAAAAATTATATATAACGTAGCACGAAGGCAAAGGCCCATTTTGGGTAAAGGGAAGGCAACGCATCGGCATAGTAATTATGTGGATGTTCATGGGCATTGGCAGTCGTAAAAAGGCTCGGATTGCTCGTGTGCTCCCCTATTCTATAAAAAAGGCAGCTAAAAGAAAAGGCACGGACACATTGTATGAGTGCGAGTCCTATTGTAAGTCCTAGAACCTACCAGAATGTTTTCATGTACCTGCAGTACAGATCCGCACGTACATTTCACGAAATATGACAAAAATTCATTAATTTACAGAAATATAAACTTTATTTTTGTTCTTGTAATCATTATATGTTACCATGACAACAAATTCAATTTATGACAGAACAACGTCTGTCGGGACAGCAGGTTGTCATTAAATTCTGCAGCTAGATAAGGATTTATTTCGATAAATTTTCACACCTTTAGTGACATTATCGAACTTTTCATAACAATCTATAAAGTTTTAGAAAGTGTTACGTAGCCTATGTTCAACCGAGATAATGTAGGATCTTAATGGTTAAAGATTTTTTAAATCGGTCCTGCAGTTTTGGAGCCTATTCGATACAAATAAACGATCTAATCTCTATAGTATAAGTGTACATAAGAAATTTCGGACTACAGTATTTGACATGAAGTTCAAGTTTCTGGCAGCGATCACGGGCACAGCTTCAGACACACAGAAGGACGGACAGTCGGTCAGAGTGATCCTATAAAGATTCCGGTCTTTTTCTTTTGAGATACGAAATCCTAAAAAAATCCAAGTAATCATCTACTTCTTATTTTCCTCTTCATTCTTACAACATTCAGAACACACACAACCATATCATATCTAGTCTCAAATGACAGTTCCTTACATATTTCTTTAATAATCAACATTTGTTAGATACTTATACTGTTGGGAATGTGTCTAAACAGTTCTCTATATGGGTCGGCCGCTCGAGACGCTGAAGCGTTGCCAAGTAGGCTTCTGCGGTACAGTCAGCAGATGGAGACAATACGACCCTAGGATGATGATGATAGACAATTGGAGAAATGGAAAATTCCCGTTCATATTCCAGTTTTACTAGTTTGTTGTCTTGTTCTTTTTTTTTAAACAAATATTAATATTTAAATTGTTACTTTTTTTTTGTTATAATTTAAACAAACGAGCAACAAAGGCTTTTTACGACTACCGATGCCCATGAACGTCTACATAATTACTATGTCGATGCGTTGCCATCCTTCCTCCTCCCCAAAATGAGCCACCGGTTACTCTCTAACCACACGAATGCGACATCAAAGATGTCCCGACACGCCGGTATCAAGTGAGCAGGACTTCTCGACCTGTCGCGCCGGGCTTAATTCCGCTGCACTGCAGCATGGCACTACCTCTTACTAATAAACTATGGCTGTTTATCTAGCATAATATGATAGATCACATGTTCACTATTGTATATATTTCTATTCTTAGGTCGTGATTATAATTGTGTAAAATTGGCAAAAATTTACATGTAAAATTGTATAGACAAAAAGTGGATATGCAAGGTAAAAGTGTTTTCTTTAGGCAGTGAAACATTTAGGTCCTTTTATGATGGACGTCGCACAGGAAGTGTCTGTCAGGAAAATATAGAATTACTAGTAGGCCCCCGCGGTTTTACTCGCGTAACTCCAATATGCGTCGTAGATTGATGGTGTATATCCTATTTCCGTCCTCGATAAATGGGCTACATAATATTGAAAGATTTTTTAAATCACACGAGTAGTTCCAGAGGTTCAACACACTAACAGAGTCTTCAAATTTAGTATATCAGCATTAATTGGCCTGAATGCCAATATGTAATCATAGCAGGGAAACAAATAAAAGCATCCAGTCAACTAGGCATTGAGATGGAATGTTGAAAGACATTGGATCTACTAAAAGAGTGTTCATACATTATAATATATACTTATGACTTTAAAGTCAAGAGAGGTGTAAATTTATGGTGGTCAAACTTGCTTAAAAGGGTCTTTCTTTAAACTCTAAAAACACATTGTTGTTAAAACGCAAGTGTGTTATGTGATCCCTACCTACGAAAAGACTTAACGTGATCTACGGGGCTCTATATGGTCTAATGTCACCAACTTTCTGATTTTGATTTTTATTGGAAAATCGAAAAGTCCACTATCATTTTTGGTACGACCCGTGACTCAAACCCTGGACCATGAGACAGTCTCCCTCTATAACTAAACTTGGTTAATTAGTAACTATTCAAGTTTCGAATTTCAATGTATGCATTTTAATAATCCACCGGATGCGAGCAAATATGTAAATAAATTAATTTATTCAATGCAATACAAATCTGATTGGGTCCTCGCGCGAACTGTGCATGGAAATGAATGCAAATATAATTTTATACACTGGGCATAAACGACAAGATAGTCTCTTTTAAGGGCTTTGTATACGATAGGAAAACGAGCAATCGAAGCCTTTTGACGACTACCAACACATAAACATCCGCATTACTGTAGTTTAAGTAGTAAAAAAAAAGTATGTATGTATGTATGTATGTATGTATGTATGAATGTATGTGTGCGTGTGTGTATGTATGTATGTATGTATGTATGTATGTATGTGTGTATGTATGTATGTATGTATGTATGTATGTATGTATGTATGTATGTATGTATGTATGTATGTATGTATGTCTGTATGTATGTATGTATGTATGTATGTATGTATGTACGTATGTACGTATGTATGTATGTATGTACGTATGTACGTATGTATGTATTTTCAATTACATCATCTCTTACTTTACGATATTTTTATATCCATAATGAATACAATGAATTAGGGTGCACTACGGCAGAAAGTATTTGTTGGTTCCATTTTGTCAATTAATTTAATTTTAGCCCCTAAAAAGTTAGCTTTATATTTTTCTTCTGTATGTACAGTATGAATATGGCGCTCATAGAAAGAGCCCTATGTCCAGCAGTGGACTGATAAAGGCTGATAATGATGATTATGATGTACAATATATTAGGCGTTGGTAGTCGTCAAGAGGAACCTTTGCTGGCCATCGACGCCCGCCGACATCCGCATAATTGATTATTAAAGACTTGACGGGTTGTAATGTATGAGATGACGCGACCGCGCAGTTCTGGTAATGCAGCAGCGTGATACAGTACCGCACGGATAAAATGTGACGATCAGCCGATGACGAACTGCTCACATGAAAACAGCAGCGCGGCCGAGCACTCGCCGGGCGTCCCGGCGCAATTAGCAATCCGCCATAACAAGAAGTCCGGCGAAGGGCTTTTTGTTATTTCAGCAAATCATACACTGATACCTGCCTCGGGAATCGATGTCCTTGGGTGAATACCGCATGAAAGATCCGTTTTGTAGATTTTGAGAAAATTGCAGACGGACAGACTTATTGGGCTGCAATGCAGCAAAGACCTCTCATAATCAATAAAATCAATAAGAAAATACTCTCACCGTTCAACCTATAACAAATTCTCTACAAAATTGATTGACTTCCGGTGCAGTGATGAGTCATCACCGCACCGGAAATCAATCAGCGCTCCGTTATATAACGCAATCCTCTCGAACTACCCACCTTTACAATTTACTCATGAAGGTAATTATTAGCTTAACACCTAACGTCTCAAAAAACAATAATTGTGCTAATATTTCGTTCGTTATGCTTTCACGTAAAGGCTACTGCGGTTTTGGATTCAATATCTATTCAATATGGAATAGAATCACATAAAAAATATTTCACATTTTGGGAAAAAATGATGTTTCGCTTGAGATGGTTTCTACGCCGGTGAAACCATGGAGATAATGTTAACACACCTTATCTTCCACTCTTACAATAAAACTACTTTCACGGATTTTATAGCGGTTTATTTAATTGTGGACCCGTCCACCGTGACCATGGTCGCTGTAAAGCTTCTGGAACGTCGGGCAAGATAAATAATTAAATAAACCGCGATAAAATCCGTGAAAGTAGTTTTATTGTACTAGTCATTACATCCGCGTAAACTTAAGACATCAACACCTATACTAGTAAAATAAAGCTGAAAAGTTTGTTTGTTTCGTCGCATTAATCTCGGGAACTACTGGATCGAATAAAAAAATATTTTTGTGATGAATAGTCAACTTATCGAGGCAGGCTTAAGGCTCCTAAACTAAAATGCACTACATCCTCCTATCCAACTAAATTGGACGGGCACGCCCGGGGAGTACTTCTTGCTCACATAATACCGCCGTAAAGTGACATCTTCAGTGTCGGGTTTCGTGAGTAGCCAGTGGCCCAATGGAGGGGGGCGAGTTCACACATTGCCATAATAATTATGTTGACGTTCATGGGCATCGGTGGTCGTAAAAAGGCTCCGATTGCTCGTTTACCTTTACCTCCCCCCCTGTTCTATTTAAAAAAAAATCTCTAGTCCAACGAACTGTAGGTGAGAATGCAATAACATCGCTAACAGTAAGTAGATCCCTAAAATAATGCTTCAGGCTAATTATATACAGCCTAGTTAACGATGCATCCTTAACATAACCATCGTGAAATAAAAAGTCCAATGCTTAGTAGACGTGGCACGAAGAGTTAGCAAAACGTTTCAATTGAAGCCTCGTGAAACAACTAGTAGTAACATAAACGAATTCTCTCGCTTTTATTTTCTCACCAGAAACCTAATGGCGTGTCTCAAACGAGATAATATTATTTTCACAAGGAGCTTCTGTTTGTGATTAATAAATGATGTTGAATAGGGCAACTATTGCAGTTAGGTAGATATCACTTCGAGAAGAAAGCCGATAGAAGGATTCAGTTGAGTAGGGCAGCATTCCCAATGCGAGTAACAGGAGATCGGCCGTATTGGCGTTCATTGAAAGAGGCCTTGTTGGTCCACTGTTGGACGTAGGTCCAGCAGTGGACCAACAACGGCTCTTAGGTATGATGATGATGAAAAATCACTCCTACATTAGTAGCGAGGTGATGGTGCCCTAATCACTCCTACATTAGTAGCGAGGTGATGGTGCCCTAATCACTCCTACATTAGTAGCGAGGTGATGGTGCCCTAATCACACCTACATTAGTAGCGAGGTGATGGTGCCCTAATCACTCCTACATTAGTAGCGAGGTGATGGTGCCCTAATCACTCCTACATTAGAAGCGAGGTGATGGTGCCCTAATCACTCCTACATTAGTAGCGAGGTGATGGTGCCCTCTCTGCAGCATCATGATCATCAATGAATCGGAACCTCCTGACGCCTATCGACGTAAATTGACATTATTTTTGTCATACTATTGCTCCCCTCCTCCCTTCCTCCCCTCAAATGGGCCACTGCCTACTCATAAACTGCACGAAACGCGACACCATATTTGTGGTTCTACGTGTATTATGAAAACGTCATTATTATGATCATCTCATTACCTCGATCGATGCCAGCAGGACCATTAGGTCCAGTCGTAGGGAGAACGTCGCGGGTGGTTCGGATTTTCCTGCCCTCAGTACTGGGGAAGAGATTTTTCTCCCGCACCACAAGGGCGAAAGTGATAACTTTCGGCGTAGGTACGAGAAAATACCGGATGGATTGAAAAGTACTGGGCCTAACACAGACTCATTCAATTCTACAAATCAAATCTACCCACATTATTTCGTTCAGTTCAGACTAGTTAATTGTGTGAAGTTCGAAACGATAATAAGTTGTGGTTTTACAATTTTTTTAACGAAGCAATCGAACAAATTTTCCGCAAATGGAGCAAAGGAGAAGAAGAAGGGGTCACCGAAAGTCATCCATGATGATATGGTCAGTACTTTAGGAGATTCTGCTCTGTCTTACGCATCCAAAAATGGATAGCAGAATTCAAGCGTGGTAGAGAGTGTGAAAGATGAACCCCACTCTGGAAGGCCTTCGACGTCCACTACTAAAGAAAATATTTAAAAAAATTGATTTAATCATGGGAGAGCGTAGACAAAAACTTAAAGAGGTAGCCGAGATTACAGGCATCTCTTATGAACGAACTCAGAACATCATGGTCAAAGAATGGGGTTTCCACAAAGTGTCTGCGGGGTGGTTGGGTGATTGCTTTCAGTTGAACAAGAAAGGACGCCATTGGCTATTTCTCGTGGCTGTTTAAAGGTATTTGAAGCCGTTTGATTTTTGAATCGGTTTTTTACAATATACGAAGCAAGGGTTCATTATTGTACGCTAAAAACAAAACAACAATCAAAACTGTGGAGAAGAACTGGTTCACCACCCCCTAAAAAGGCTAAGGTGATTCTGTCGGCAAATAAAGTAATAGCTTCAGTATCCTGGGACTCGAAGAGTGTTATTATGTTACATTATCTTGAAAGAGGTCAGACTATAAACTCTGATTGCTACTGTCTTTCTACGTTGTTTACGAGAGAAAATAGAAGATAAACGTCCTTGAATGCTCAGAGGAAAAGTCCTGTTTCATCAAGATAACACCC
This sequence comes from Eumaeus atala, assembly GCA_017140195.1. NCBI lineage: Eukaryota > Metazoa > Arthropoda > Insecta > Lepidoptera > Lycaenidae > Eumaeus > Eumaeus atala. The sequence goes on from JAFELO010001163.1 coordinate 55,751, forward strand.
GTGTTTGCACGTCTGTACAATCAATGGCTGAAATCCACAATTGTGGCTGTGAACTATTACCGCATCCGCATTATTCACCAGAGCTGGCACCGTCAGTCTCCTTTCTGTTCCCAAACCTAAAAAAGCAATTGGGAGGTCAAAGTTTTGCGACGAACGACGAGGTCAAAACGGCAGTAGACGCATATTTTTACCCTAAGGAAGAATCATTTCTTTTCGACAGTCTAAATGTTTGAAATGGGAGATAGTAAAAATGTATCGAACTTGATGGTGATTATGTAGAAAAGCAAAAATATAACTGATTTAATATGAGTTTATTTTCTTGGCTAGGCGGAATACTTTTCAATCCACCCTCGTATATAATAGTATGTTACACATCTCTCAAGATATTTACATAGTCCACAGTAGGGTTGTCTCGCACCACAGGATAACCCCGCCAACTTTGGGACAGTGCAATGGGTTGAGGTTCCCAGCCTCGCCCTTGCCCCGTGCGCAAAAACGCGTCCTTCTGTTGCTGTTTTGTCCCCACTTCTTATAGAAGTGGTACAAAGAGCATCTCCCTCGGTTCAATTGGCTTAACCGGGGTTCACCCTAGGCTACCGAGCCTGCCACGAAAATGCTTGGACCATGGTGGGGACGACAGCTGATGCCTGTGTTAGACACATACAATATCCAGTATGGCCCCGAAGGCCACGATATGAGGACACCTTGGGTGTATACCTCAGAGATGTGCTATAGCTTGCCACGTTGTACACGTAATACTCCGTATTTACAGTCCATCACCAAGGATTTTTGTTATAGCGGGAAACGTATTTACGCGCCCTCACCGGTCCCGTGTGGGGTCTAGCGGTGTGTGGGACTCGCAGCACATGATAGGTGAGGTGCCACAGAACAACAAACTATCAGAGCACCTAGACGGCAAGCCAGCCCGAAAGGGACCAACTCCATCTCCACAGATGGGGACGCCCTGCACTATAGGACAACCCTCTGAGGCTCTCATCCTCGCCCCTTGTTCCGTGCGCAAAAACACCTCCCGTTGCTCCTAGGCCCCCTCATCTTATAAGAGGGGTGCAAATATCCCCCTCGGATCAATTAGCCTCGCCTGAGTTCACCCCAGGCTACTGCACCCCACCGCCACGACAAGGCTTGAACCATGGTGGGAATTATAAAACATCCTTTTTTTTGGTGACGAAGGGGAATGCAGTTTTATTCCACATTTACGCATGATACCTGGGGACCCGGGTAGGCCCCCAGACCTATGTTGGACTCGACAATTGGGTAGCAATACTAACTAAGCCCCTACGGGAGCCTTCAGTCGCTATTAGTGGAGGGTCCCGGATCTTCAGGCGACAGGAACCTTACATCGACAGGCTGGCCTCGGCGAATAGGCCAGACTTCACCTCCAATTATTATAAGACATCCTGACGTAACACATCAATACATATAAGTATAAATGTAACAATATATTTTTATAACCCTCACCCCACGGTTTAGTATTGCTCGATGAATGTACTATTCGATATAAAAAGAATTTTTCGACTCGGGCTTAGTCAGTGTCTGTTTGAATACGCTGATCCGAGATCAGCGTATTCAAACAAACAAACAAACTATTTAACTTTACATTATTAGTATAGATTTTTACTTTTTTTATCTTGGCATTTTCATGGGATCGAATTTTACGCGGGTAAATCGCTCCCGGCGTGATTGATTTCAGCGTGAAAGGGGTCAGGTTCGGCTTAATTATGGAAATGACAAGGGTTATATCGCAATTTAACCATTTTCATTATTTCACAGGTCATTGTTTCATCATTAATCATATTAATACTATATTTATTTGTAATAAACCTACAGGAGGTAGTGTCTTAGTAATCAGCAGTGCCCTTTTGGGTCAGCACGACCGGGGAGGGCTCATGTTCGTGTCAATGAGCGTTAGTGGTCACCCAATGGCTCAGTTTGTTCATTAAAAATATACAAGTCAATTTGTAACATAGTTAGGTTAGGAACATTATTTATCACAAAATGGTGTATAGTTTTGACTTTAGCATACCCTAAACAAACATCTCACCCACTTGGGTGAGATGATGGGTATGGGTATGCTGCCAAGCACTCCGCGTACTTTATGGAATACCGTTTGGTCTTTCGTGTCGAAATTTGCAGATATGGTATATGTGCAGTCGGAGTGTCTAAATCGCCGTATTTCATTACGGCTAGCCATTTCCAAAAACTGGGTTGTTATCTTTCGTGGCAGGCCAACGGTTAGCCGGATTGAATACTGCTTAGTGTAATTCCTCCAGAAAGTGTTCAACGTTATACGATGTTCAAAAAGGCTCGCTTTATTTTTTTTTGTATGTTAAATGGATCATTATCCGCCTTATTGACATATTTCAGTACCGAATCTTAACTTGACGTTGCTTCACATGACAATAACAATGGCGTCGATTAACGAATACAGAGAAATAAAAGACTATGCGTAGATAGGTTCAAAGCTTTAGGCGGGGGCATAACTCCCGACTAAATATTCGTGGTTATGCTATATTTTTATTTGCACTCAAAACACAGGGCTTAATTTATAATCTACTTGTATTGATCATCTGCTTAAAATCAAAATATTTAATGTGACTAAACGTCAGCAGCCATATTGAAGAACGTATCACAGTGACAACCAGGCTAATCGTTCGTCCGCTACAAGTCAAAACGGCTCTGCTTTTGAAAAAGGCTAGCCGTAATGTAATATGACGGTGTATACAATACGACTGCGACATATGTAACGATGCGCAAGGTTGTTCTGGACTCCTTAAAGGATTACAAGCAATGATTTAAAAGAAAACGGACCAAAATGGTCATGTCTTCTGCCACTAATAATTTCAAGGAAATCAAATATAATATAGGGCAGTTTTGATGGTAGAAATCCATTAACATAATCTATTTTTAATGAAATTTATGTACTTTTATATTGTTACGGCATAATGGTACAAGGCTATGCCCATAAGGGACCCCCTCCTATATCATGTCTCTCGTCGTTGACAGCGGTCACAGATGAAATGACATCTCTGACAAGTTTTCAAGTGAAATAAAACTGCCACAAAAGGATTCTACAGAGTAACTGATCGAATATTTAGTTGGTTTGATGTAACTATGGCTGCAGGGTTGTTTAGTAACTGAGAAGGGTTTGTTTAGTTTTCGACGTATTCACTGATCATTCCTTAAACAAATGGCAGCTGAGGTATCTCATATGTTAATAGAATAAACCGATTTTTACCCAACTGTATCAGAAGGAGGGTAATGTTTTACGAGAGTTTGTATGTATGTATGTTTTTTACTACTACCGACGCCCATGAACATCCACATAATTACTATGCCGTTGCGTTGCCCTCCTTCCCCCTTCCAATGGACCACCGGCTACTCACAAACCGCACGAAACGTGACACTGTGAAATCACTTATGTATATAGATTTCTATGTTCCCTCCATACGTGAAAATCCGTCAGCTTAAGCGGCTGACGGAATTTCACGTATGGAGTGTTGTTGGTATCGTCTGCATAACGAGAGTGCCCCGAGGCACCTTAAAAAATACAAAATGGCAAATCTGGGCGCAAATTCGTGAAGCTCAATTTTTTTTTTTTGGACCTAAAACATCAAGTCGGGTATCAAAAATTGTAGAGATTAAAATGAGGGTATCAAAAGTGTACATAAACTTGTAGTTTTAATTTAATGGAAACTAAAAATATAAAATAAAGTAATGAATTAGAAGGAATAAAAACCCTGCCAACTAAAAAGAAAAAACAAGGCTCCTACAGTCGGGACACATTTAGAATCTTAGCAAAAATAAGTAAAGGGATTAATAATTACTAAAATTAATTTAGGAATGAAATTAAATTAGTTTTATCTACTAATTATTATAACATTGCACATTTATTATAATTATTAGTAAACATAGACGTTGATTAGTGTCCGTTAGCTTAGACGAGCACATGACAAGTATTATTATTGTTTAATTATATAATTATATTATTATTATTAATATTTATATTGTTATTATTATTTCAAGTAAAATAATATTTTTTTGTATTATTGTTAGTAATTAAAAATTATCTACATAGTGTGATGGTAAAGGAACTGCTGCATCAGTCGTCTGCTCCGCCACGTGTACGCCGATTGCAATGAGACATGCGTCAGAAATACAAAAAAAAGTCAGTGAAAAGATAATTTTAAAATAGTAGGTGATGATGCTAATTGTACCGGAGTGTGTATTATTCGCAATACATTAGGATATTTATTTACGTTGAGTGGCCATGTTTGTGCGCTCAGTCCGGAATGTACAAAATGTTTACGAAAACGCAGGAAAATAAACAGCTTTCTTATATATCATTATCATAATTATTATTATTATTAATAACCTGTATCAACCCTGTCCTTATTGGTCTGCTTCTAACACATAGTTTAGTTGTTTGCCTCGTCGTCTAGTGGTAAGCATGTTCCGCCACAGATGTGATGTCCCGGCTTCGAATCCTGGGTCGGACTGAACAAAAAGCTAACTAACATTTTTCAATTTCTAATAACATTCCGGGGATAGGAAGTTGGCGGTGTTACACCCGGTGCCCCGGAGAGTACGTTAAGCCGTCGGTTCTGCGTCTGATTTCTCTCCGGTCATGACGGATAGCCGTCCCATAGGAATTTGAGAATGAGGGAATATAGAGTGCACTTGAGTCTGCGGAATACTTATGCACTATGTAACGTTCTGCGCATGTGGCACTTCCCAAAGAAGATGGGCGCTTTAGCCGAAATTCGGCCTTCGCTACTTTATTATTATTTTATTGACGACAAAAATAGCAAACCACTTTGATATTTTTGTCTTTACAATAAGCCTACATTTAGGGTTATTATCGCGGTTTATTTAGTCCACCACGCAGTCCACTCGAGACTATGGGTGCTGTAAATCTTCCGAAATTTCGGACTAGTTAATTGATTAAATAAACCGCGATAAAATCCACAAAAGTAGTTTTATTGTAATGAGTAACACTTGCGTAAATTTAAGACATCAATATTTTTATCTTTCAAAATATGTGTGATGTGTGTTGTAGGTGTGTTCCTTAATCAATCACGCTAAACCCACTAAACGGATTTTGATGAAACTTGACAATTTTGTAGCTTGTAGACCAGAATAATACACCAGCTATAGAAACACAAAATTTTACACGTAGCTTTTACTGTAACATAACATGAGTGACATAACCTCGAGGTTTCAAAGCTAGTAACTGTAAATAAGAACTGATTCAAGTACATATTCATAATTTATATGTTCAATTTAATCATTATATTTGTGATTACTCACAATATCCAATATGGCCACTACAACTTCGAACAATGTTTTAGCACAAGTGAAATTCAGTTAACGGCGCAATTACTAATACATAATTTTAATAAGGATTGAGCTGAAACAATAGCTTTATATTAAATTATTAATTAAACTATTGTTTTAACTTCCTCGAAATATAATTTGCGGAGTCGAATAGAATTTTCACTTCTGCGAAAACATTGTTCCGAAATCTGGAAGGCGCATGCAGGCTATACGACAATAGACAATTCAAACTATAATCATAACGGAACAGTTGTAATGACTACATGCGTAGAGTTCAGACCCAGGAATGTGGAGTATGAAGGGCCTTTAATTACATAAATATCCTATACTAGCGGCCCGTCCCGGCTCCGCACGGATATTTCACAAAATATGGCAGACATTGGTTTACAAAAGTACATATATTATAGATTTTAATTTCAGTCTCGCAAACATTACACGTTATCACCACGTCAATAACAGGTAGTTGTCAATAATTTCTGCAACAGCGTTATAATGATTCACTTTCAATTTTTTTTAAACCTTTAAATGAAAACGTTATATAGCCTATGTTCATCAGCGGTAACGTACAGATCCAGCCCAGCCCAGGATGGTGAACTGATTAAGTTTCTGGTCTAAAGTCTAGACTAATTTTTAATCGAACGTAATTTATCGACAAAACTCCGATGCGAGAGTGTGACTGATGGCTCAGTGCTAGTAAGAGGTCATGTTTTATTATTATAACTATGCTATCGTCTTTAGTGCGGTCTCTGATTAGTCGTCGGTCCTTTGAAGGACAGCCTATATGCGGATGGACGTCGCCACGGTAGTCCTGAAAAAGTTCCCATCTCTCGATGGCCCTCCCTCCCCCATCTATAAAAAAATGATCAGACAAATGCTTTCTGATTCAAGAATAGAACGACTATGACAGACGCTGGCCTTCACTTCTGACTAACTTTTAGTACGCATCTGCAATAGAAATGGTATGTTTTGTATCAAAACCTCCGACCGTATTTTAACTTCAAGTTTATTGAGTAAATGCTACATGACACTCAACTAAATTATTGACAATAAAAGGGGCACATTCTTCACTGTTATAAAATTTGTGCTTCATTAGGTCATACGTAGTTCTGCATGGGTGCAGTAAATATATACAGGTAGGAGACACACTGCCAATCGGAGAGCCCGGTCGAAAACCTCTGTAGAATTACAGATTGTGTAAATACGTTAATACTTCCATAGATTCTTTTTTTTTTAAGAATTGGAAGGCAAACGAGCAATCGGAGCATTTTTACGGCCACCGACGTCCATGAACATCCTCATAATCACTATTCGTTGCTTTTTTTGGAACTTTTACTTTGGAGTTCACTCGTAATGTTTTTGGATGCATTATGTTATACAATACAATCATAATATTATAAAGTATCATATTACGCCATTATAAATATACGATGTGCTTCTCAGTGAGCATGCGCTCCGCAAGGACGGGACATCCATCTCCTTTAGGAGGCAGCCAAGTGGAACTTGATAACCGCCCTAAACTTATTGGTGTACAAAATATTTCAAGATTCTCTTCACATTCTATATGCTTCTGCATATGACATTTTTCAATTAATTACATGTGCCAGAATATAGATGGCAACTCAAAGGGGCTCATGGATATATAAGATACTTTCGGAAAATATGAGCACCGTTTCTAGATTTCTAGCAATGCAATATAAAATAAGGACTACTGGTAGAAATTCCTCTATGGGATAACTATTTAACCTCTGTACAATTATTTTCTAATGACCAATGGGTTCCGTCAACCAGGCGAGAACAGCCGTGCTTTGCTGTGGCTGGTACTAGCGTCCGGACTTCCTACACGGACGAAACTGGGGATTTACAAGACATATGTCACGTCACGCCTCACTTACGCCGCCCCCGCATGGTACGCGCTAACCTCCCAGGTCCGGCAGAAACGCCTGCAAGCCAAGCAGAACTTATCCTTACGGGTCATTACGGGAGCCGGTCGCTACGTCCGTAACGACGTGATGAGTTTGTGGTTCGACTGTCGAGCCCTATGTTCAATAGGGCAGACAATGGACCGCATGCTCATCTACGAGACCTGGCCCCGCTGCATGCGCGACCACCTGACGGGAGAACGTATCCTCGTGAACTCCCCAAGAAGTGGTAATGAGCCGGTCACACACTCAGAACATCAGATGGCAGTTGGACCACAAAGATCCTGGAGTGGAGGCCGCGTTTAGGAAAACGGAGTGTTGTTAGACCGTTCACCAGGTGCGATCACGATCCCCGTGCATTAGCTGGTCCGGGACGGATGCGAGTAGCAGGAGATCAGTCGTCGTGGCGTTCATTGAAAGAGGCCTGTGTCCAGCAGTGGACCGATAAGGGCTGATAATGATGATGATGATGTATAAAATAACTGGGTGATAAAATCGAAACAACTACTGAAGCGGTACGCGAAGAGAGGTCACAGAAAAATTTTGTTTACCAAGGACAATTTTATTTAAATTGAGCAACACTTTAACAAACAAGATGACCGCATTTATACTCATAGCTCTAATAGTCTATAGAGTATAACTTGGGCATTATCTGATTTCAGTGATGGGTTGTTCGGGTGTCAGCTATGAAGAAATAACTGAGCTATATTTTTGTGAAAGAGTTATCAAAACACCAACACAAGCGTACCAAGATACCAATCTTGAGAATGTAGTTAAGTCCTATAATAACATCATGTTCAATAACCAAGTATGGTCCTTCTAACAGGAGTTGGGACCAGATCATAGTGCTTGACCCTCCGGACTTGACTGACGTTCCGGACTTGCTCAGAGCTGAAGACTAGCCTTCATCTAATTCCGAGCTTAGTTCACTGATGATTTAGGATAAGTTATAGACTATAGCTTGCTCCAAACGCCACTATAATTTCAAGTCCCTAAAACAATCCATACGATTGGCGGTGAAGAATTTCCCAATGTAAAGAGTGCGTGCTTCTATTGGTAGCTGGCTTCAACAACTAAAGGACCGTATTGCAACCAATTAAGACCACATCGTATAAGGTTTTTTTTAATATTTTTAATTGTTTTATATTTGCGTAGTAAACTGACACATTGTAAAAGTAATAAATATTTTTTTGGAATTAAAAAAAATATTTTTTTATTTCTCACAAATATTTATGATGAATAGGGCGAGACTAGGTGTATACCTAGTTTTGCCATAAATATTGAATCAAAAGTGTCATTTGGTATAACTTATTATATTACAAATCATTAGTTCACTGCAAAAAAGTACGAGTCCGTGAATACCGGATTCTGCTTATTAAAGGACGGTCTTCGTGCGGTGAATATTGGAAATGGGTCAAGTCCCAAGATTATAAGTAATACCAGTTCCCACTAAAATTCATGATTCTAAGTAAACAAGATTATGATAATGTCGTCTTCCAGTATTAGCTGCCTGTCCCTTGTCTCTGGTGGAAACGAATATTGCTGGCATAGCCAAACTTGGTTTTGGGAACATGGTCGCACAGAGCGCAGTACAGATCTTTCAGCCGCTTTCTTTCATATTCATTTACTCCTTTGTCTACAGTGGAGCGCCACTCCGATCTTGAATCAACTCCCTCCCAGCTCCTACATGGTATGTTACATTGCTTAAGATGGCGTCTCAGCACATCTTTATAGGGGAGATATTGGCCACCATTCTTTCGTTTTCCGAATGAGAACACCGAATAGAATATCATTTTCGGTAGCTTCTCATCGCTCATACGCCAGACGTGTCCACTCCATCTCAGCTGGTGCTTCATAACGAGAGCCTCAATACCTGACATGCAGGTACGACGCAGCACTTCTGTCTTCGGTATACTGTTGCCACTGGATGCGCAGAATGAATCGTAGACAACGAAGATGGTATGTGTCTAGTTTTATTAAGTCCTTTTTGTAGCAGCACCAAGTTTCTCATGCATACGAGAATTCATCGTCATGACGAACTGACGCCATCCTGTCATCATGAAACTGGCGGACTAAGTTTATAAACTTCTTATGACAGCCCATCTTCCGTAACATAATGCAGAGAGCATCCCGTGGTACACGATTGAATGCTTTCTCTGAGTCGAGAAAACACATATACAGAAGACGCTGTTGTTCCAGGCTCTTCCCTTGAACTTGCCTAACGACGAAGTTTCGTCAACATTACCTCTATTCGGCTGAAAACCACAGTGATTCAGGCAAGATTTTACCCGCAAGGCAAGGCAATCTGTTGAGTATGTGAACGAGTATTTTTCCAGCTGAGGAGAGAAGTGAGATACCACGGTACGATTCACAGTCAGAGATGCTGCCTTTACCCTTATTCAATTCACAGATTGAGGCATCTCACCAGCCGATTCCATGACGCCCAAGTACTCTATTCCATGCGCCTAAATCCGCACCGATGGTAGCATTAAAATCACCCATTAACGACCTTATCTAGGGCAGAAATCCCTGCTAGAATATTGCGGAGCTGTTGGTAGAAGCTAATTTTATCTTCGTCAGAGGAAGGCAGAGTAGGGGCGTATATACTGATGAAGTATACATATTTCTTGGACGTTAGCTTAAATCTTAGTGTCATTATTCTATCGCAAGTACCTTTTGGTAGTTCCTGTAACGATGTTGCTAGATTGTTACATATTGCAAATCCCACTCCACTCCCCGCCCGCTCGTTGGGTGTCCTACCACTCCAGTACTAGGTTTAATCGCCAAGTTGCTCACACAGCACTCCAGAGTCGCTGAGACAGGTTTCACCAATTGAAGCAATATCGATGTAGCTCTCTCGCAATAAGTGTGGGATTTCTTTCAGGACAGGTGTTCCGATCATCATCTAAAGGAGTGCGAACGTTATATTGACCGTCTTTGATGGTGAACAGATGAGCTGCTAAACCAGCCCTCCCGTCCTAATCGAGGGCTGGAGCGACCATCACCGCCTGGCCACCTAACGTGCAGATCTAAGACTCCCAAGATCCCAACAAGGACTAAGGCCCTCACCCCACCGCCGGGGCTCCGTCTCCGCAGGGCTTTAATCCAAAATCTTTGATGTAGCAGGAGTCACCCGCGCGTTAATATATTATAGTGAACGAATCATTGCGCCGAAGTAGGTCCACTCTCTCGTCTTGCTAATGGATGGTGTTAACAATACAACTAGCAGGACACGGAAGATGCAGTAATAAGCGTATAACATCTAAGACGTCCCCATACGCCTTTAGGGGCCTATTACAAGTGTCCTGCCCATGTCGCCGCAGTGGCCGATAGCTTTCGCCTATCGACTTTATCAGTTGCCTTCCGCCGATGTTTCCGTTGAGGTCTTCGCCCGTAAACCTGGGCTAGGGTTAAGGGTTCTGTGTTATACCCCAAAAGATTGGGTCCCTATTGTAACTTGGCCACTCATACACCTCGGCCTACTGAGTTGTGGAGTGCCCACCCCCGCGACAAGGACACGCCGTACAGGACTTACCGCAGTGAAGAAATAGGAATGATGATTAGGATCAGGACACTAACGCAGCCTCAGGAAGGATAGGTCCTTCCTGAGGCTGGGTTAGTGACCTAGTATATGCCCTAGGACAACAAGAAGTAAGGTTACTTCCCATTTACAAGTACCAGGAAACATGAACCTATAGCAATAGGTTTCAGTAACCTTGCGAGAGTCAAAATATCAATAAAAATGGCTTTTGATAGCGTTGACTCCAAGACAACGCAACCGAAAGAGTTTATATGAAACACTGCAACTTTATATGAATTTTATCTTGATACTTATATGGATACTTGAGAAAAAGTGTGTTGAAAAATGGACATACACACTCTTAGTAGATGAGAAAAATCAAACTTCTAACTTAATGTAATCACAATAATCGATCATTTATTGTTCTATTTATGCCACAGACTGTGACCTTCGTAATGCAGATGTTAAACTTCTGTACCCCTCCAACAGGCTACTGGATAGTCATAAACCGCACAAACCGCAAAAACAGCGGTGTCTTGTGAGCGAGATACATCTCCCAAGTCGTACCGGCCCAAATCCGCTGCAATGCAGCATGGCCATACCTCTATTTAATTAATTTTAAGAATTTCTAACATCTTCACAAACCCGCAGTGATTGACATGGGACCCTTCATAGCCAGTGTACTATTTAGCATGGGATTGAACAGACCACTAAGAGGAATTTTGCACCTACCGAGACTCGTAAATATTGGTACAACCAGACGTTAAGCAGATGCAGAACCCTCCTTTATTATATCCCTCAACGGGAGATCGGAAATTTTACAAATCACATGGAAATCCGCGTCTTTTTACATTGATTTCATTATTATATGAGCTATAGATGGTGCAACGAAGTGATGGCACTAACAAGGAATTATTTCCAGTGCTGTATAAACGTATAACTAATTGTGTGTGCTAAAATAGAGATTGATAATGTTCATAAATGATACGAGCTAGTATATACTTTCTAAGTGATATGACTTTAAACTTGTATACGTGATTTTCTTCATTTTTTTCATGCCAAAGTTTCGGTTTCGGCGGAAAACTTTTGGTGAACTCTATTAATTATATAGAGGGACAAATGAGCGGAGCCTCTTAATGATTTTTTTGGCAGGGCCTACTACTGGTTGGTGACGCTACTACACTACCAACGACTATGTTAATGGAACATATGCATAATTTATGCAAATGCGCTATCCTACTTTCTATTAGTGAAATATTTCCAGCACTAGATAGATAAATGTTATAATGATAATGATGAAAACTGTGGGGGTCATCATCATATATGATAAACCAAAAGAAATCTTATCGCAATGGGGTAAAGTATAAAATAAAATAACACAGAATATACTTCAATGTTAAACATTACACCGACACGTAACGTTTTCCTCGGGAAACGTGTTCTGGGGAAATGCGGTAATTACCTCATAATACGTTTGTTTAGGAGTTTCGGATATCAGCTATTTTTGTACAATATCTCTAATAATAAACCGCGTTGGGCTACGATGAGCAAGCTAGCAT
>JAFELO010001163.1:69573-93531 GCA_017140195.1 Eumaeus atala
TATTTCAATGGTTTGTATATTTTTTTATTATTATTTTTATGTGCGTAGCAACGCGCGCCGGATACATCCGGTCATGTAGATGCATTAACTCTATAAACTTCAGCAAGTTTCCAATGCACATCACGTTCGATTGGCAATAGTATCTCATAACGTTTTCTTTCCAATACTGTTAAATGTTACGTAAAATTGTTTATATTTGATTTGGAGAGTGAGGTGGTGAATGGGTAACGAGAGCGTTACGAAAACGAGGCCTAAGCAAGATGAGCAGGATTGGAAAGAGGTACTTACGTTTTATATATTACGAGGGGGGTGTGCAGTAAGAGATGTATGGCAGCGAAATTGAGCCGGCACGACCGGGTACGTAACGTGAAAACAGTCTCGCGCTTCGTGCGATTTGTGAGTAGCCGGTGTCTCATTGGAGGGGAGGAGAAAGGGAGGATAAAGCATTCGCATGACAATTATGCGGATGTTTTTATAGTGCTCCTTTCTCCCCCTATAGTAATACAGGCTCAAGAGGGGGAGGTGCGAATACATTCTGTTTCACTTTCTCTCTCTTTTAGGAAGAGGTAGTGCCGTGGTACATAGACGGAGGAAGTGCCATGCATGTTGCATGACACTATATCCTCCTATGCATCGGAATTGGGCTGGCACGACCGAGGAGGTAGCTCTCGCTCACATAGTGCCGTCGTAAAGTGTGATCTTCAGTGTCGAGTTTAGTGCGGTTTGTGAGTAGCCCGTTGGTCCGTTGGTTGGTCCGGTCGGTGGCCCGTTGGGGTGGGGGATAAGGAGAGCAACGCATCGGCATAGTAACATTCATGGGCGTCGCTAGTCGTCAAAAGTATCCGATTTCTCACTTGCCCCCTATTCTATATATAAAAAGGCCAGTTACGTTTATTGTAATTGTGTTGTATTATGTATATAGAAGTTTTACTTCGCTCGCGTGGCTAAACACTCGCTCTCGTATTTTTACGTTTATATGAGCAACTGGTGATCGAAGCCTATTCTAGATTACATTCACCAGAATGTCTCGGCGCGGCGAGCACACGTCACCAATAGTTGAATAGAAAGTGTATCCAGTGATTGAGATGTGTTGTCCGCTCCATGTTTTACAATTCAAGTTGAATACTTGATGCGTAGAAATCGAAAATTAGTGGCCGGTGGCATTTCGGAAGGGAGGAGGAAAGGGGGCAATGCATCTACAAGACAATAATACGGATGTCCATGGCCGTCGGTAATATTTAAAAGGCTCTGATTGTTTCTTTGCCCTCAACACTATAAAAAGTATTGTGTATCCTTTATTCTTCTGATAAAATCAAGACAGTTTTAGTTTCTTGTTCCGGCTCCCTGCGATCATGTCAAAGGGTTATAGCGGCTGGCTGTCGAGCCTGGTGACGTAGAACTAGCAGCAGCGGGCACGGCGAGCCTGGTGACGTAGAACTAGCAGCAGCGGGCACGGCGAGCCTGGTGACGTAGAACTAGCAGCAGCAGGCACGGCGAGCCAGGTGACGTAGAACTAGCAGCAGCGGGCACGGCGAGCCAGGTGACGTAGAACTAGCAGCAGCGGGCACGGCGAGCCAGGCCCGAATAAATAAAAACAAAAATTTGATGCAATGAATTCGACTCCGTTTTAAAGAATAGACCATTTTGAAAGGTCATCCAAGTATTGTATTGAGCGTTCAAAGTCAAGTCTCAAATGCCTATTGTCGTCTAATTGCCGACGACTTCTGAGAGGTTTTAATGGAAGTTGTATGTACATTCAATAAACCCGACAACAAGGGACCAAAGGAAAGTATGACAAGGGCCAAATGTCTTTTTAAATGTATTTTAGTGGCTTCAGACCTTTAAACATTCGCCCCGGATGTATCGCACGCCACAAAGCGCCCAATTCTAATCTATTTAATGAAAGACAGAAGGAAACTAATTAAATTAAACTAATCACAATAACTATGATCAATAAAGTGTCAAATTAAGTAAAAGAGTCACAACAGCGTGCATCCGTCACATCACTATATGATAACATGGCGCTGATTTTCAGTGACCCCTCACTTTCGTTCTCTTGAAGAGACACACTTGACAGGAGCTAAACTAAATATAAGCTAACAAAATTACAAAACATTGAAAACAAATACAATTTAGGCAAATTAATTTGTAACTATACACATACACACATACAAATATACTTATCACACATATTAGTTGTTACTTGTTAAGTTGAATACTTTGTGAAACGGAATCGCTGTTCCGGCATTAAGTATTATTATTTAACTCATTACTGTGTAGAATTTAAAATATGAGCTAAGTATTCACTTACAAATATGTGGTAAATTCGCTAATTAATAAAATTTTATATTCTATAATGGTTTTCTCTACCGTTTCTTTAGGGTTCCATGCCTCAAAAGAAAAAAAACCACAACATTTGTTTGTCTGTCTGTCTGTATGTCCTTCTGTATATCTGTCATGATCTTGAACGCGTCGAAAGATTATTCAAATTATATGGGCTGCTACGACTAAAGCTCTGAGAAGATAATAGTCCTCAGTCAATGCAAACAAAAGATTGAGACGTTTATGTGCATATTTTCTATAGGATTTGGATGGGATATAAACGTGATTTTAGAGAACTCTACTAATAATAGACCAATCATGATCACGGCTTGTTGCTGATTTCATAGCGCAAATCAACCCCGCCCGTCAGAGAGGAGGGGGGGAGGAGGCCGGCCTCCTCAGACAAGCCAAACAATAAACGAGCTCAATTATCCTTATCCACGTCACCGCGTCATAAACGGCATCGTGCGCACGCCGTTCCACTATTGTGGGCAGGGGTACCGTCTCCCCCTTTACGGTCCATAAAATAATCACTAATGGGGTACGCCCGTAAACAACCCGGTACATCTCTTCCCATCTGCGGGAAAAGAGAGGGGTCTGTCCCCCTATCGTCTCCCGACACTAGAAGACACAATAGACTTCCCTAGTCCGATGAACTTTAGAGGCGGAGCAAAAGTGCCGCCAATCATTAATAGTAGTAGAGAGAAAAAAAGTTGCGGTTGACCTGGAATCATAAGATTTAGCAAGAAGTAAGAACTTATAGTACAAATTAGCTAAAATTGCTAGATTATAAATATATCAGTGAAAAACACTATTAAAGACTTATGAGTGTGAGTATAGCCGGGTAGTCGGGTAAAAAAAAAATAACCCTGTAAAGGTTCTCTACTCTTACCTGGTACTTCCCGTTTGTGCGTAATCCCTAGTGTGAGAGTTGTATCACACTCGGCCGGTGCTTTTTTAAGTCATATGTTTACTACACGACACACCGACACCAAAAATACCGACAGACGCAGGGATAAGAATTCCATTGTCGCGACGATGATCATGATGGTGTAGCGATACACACGTATTACTTGTACTTGTATACGTACACGCACACACGCTTACAGCTCGAGCAGAACAATAGCCAATCGGAGCTTTTTGGTGACCACAGCGTACAAACCTCCTCATATCGGTTATGCTCTGCTGTGCTTCACTCGACGCCATACCACCTGGCTGTCACTAGAATACTAGAATTTATTCAACGAAGTATCCGTGGCTTTATAGTCTCATAACTAAGAGCGCATTACAATAAAATTAATAAAACTATTTATCGCTCGCTGAAAAACGTGGGTTATGTAAAGTGTTTAATAAAAATAAATCAAAGAATAAAAAATATTTGAATAGTAATTGTGTCGTAGTCGTTTTGTACAAATCGCCGTATAACATTACGGCTCAGTCATTCTCAGAAACAGGGCCGTTTTCTTTTGTGGCGGGTGAACGAATCATTGCGAGATGTTCTTCAATGTGGCGGCTGACGTTTAGCATCATTAAATCTCTTAATTTTAAGCAGTAATAGTGATCGATACAAATATGATATTAGGGCAAGCTGCACTCCCGCCTAAACTTTCGTACCTATCTGGACATAGTCCTTTTATTTCTCTGTATTCTACAATCGACGCCATTTTTCTTGTCATGTCAAGCAACTTCGCGAGTGTTTGTTTAAGTTAGGAACTAAAACTTGGAAAAAAGTCGAATAATAATTCGCTTTATTTCAATAAGGCTAGGTTTATTGAATATCGTAAAACGCCGGACTCCTTCTGTTGCAATTACACGCAGCCATATCCAATGTGGCTAATCGTTGGCCCACCACAAAATAAAACGGCCCTTTTTTTTAAATGGCTAGCCGTAATGAAATACGGCGATTTAGACAATCCGACTGAGACAACTGTACTGTTACGCGTGACTTGAGTAGGACGTCTCTACTACGTGAAGAGAAAAGTCCCGCGCTGTTATAAAAGAATTGCACGAATGGAGGAATTTGAAATGGCACAGTCGAAGATTATATTGTGAAGACGTGCAGAAAGCTAACACTTCGTTATAACATGCTTCGAATTTTATTATTTATGAAATACAATACGGCACGCACACATACCAAAAACTTAAGTAATACACTGTCAAACATGTACGACGTATGACATTTAGTTTTTAGTAGACGCCTACTGAAATTGTTTTACAGTCAAACAGTATTTGAAGTTGAATGTTTATTTAAACCCAATACAGTTTCACAGGATTTATATATAAGTGCTCGTCGGGATTAGGATTAAGCCTCGAACTCCGAGCTATCACTAGTATGACTGGTAAAAAACCCCGACTTTTTTAAAGGAATTGCGCGAATGAATTGGAAATTTGGCAAAAAATCCAATTCATCAGTTTGCGGTTTGGTGATTGAAGATCATTTGGGAGAGAAGTGCAGAAATGTAATTAAAATTTGGGACATTACATTTAATTAAATAAAACGCACACTAGGACACGCATGTATACACATTCAATTCTGTAAGCCACATTTTTTAATGAGGGTCAACTGTCAAACACAAATTCTAATAATTTTTTTTACGAACAAGGTTTTATTCCTTTATTTTTTTTAATTGAGATCCATTTCAAACTCTGTACGACTGTTTACGTATGATAGTTGAATGACAGATTAGGAAATATAGATACAAACTTTCGCATCGTGTCATTCTTATAATATAACCGGCTGCGCCTTGTGGTTTTACACGCGTATAATTTGGAAGAAATCGTTGGTACTCGTACGGGTACAATTTCGTAAAATCCCGTCTTAGTGAGCACCTACGCCCTAAAATAACCCTCATGCAAAACTTTAAACTCCTAAGACTTGTGGCTTCAGAGATTCAGTGATGAATGGAACCTTTCACTTTTACAAATCAGCAGGATAACATTGTATCAAAATAACCTGAAAATAAAATTGTTGGATGTTGGCATTTAAAACAAAGCTTTTGTTCGCCGCCGCAGCGAGCTTAGTAGAGCTTTTTTTCAATTAAAGAGCTTTTAGATTTACTGACTTTCAATAGATCTGTCATAACTCTGATTCGCAGGATTTTTGATTATCGTCTTGTAATTGAAAGTTTTTATAGTATGAGGGGGCGAACGAGAAGTGAGAGACTAAGGACGCCCATTGACATCCGCATTATTGTCATGCAGACGTAGGCAACGCGTCTGCAGGACAATTATGCGTTCCTTCTTCATCCTGCAGTAGGCCAATGCAAACTCACATATGGCGATAGCGTAGGTCTCACTTTAACAGAGGTATCGTGCCAGTGAAAGGTTCCTCCTTGGTCATGGGCCGCCAATTCCGCTGCAAGGCTATGTGGCACTACCTCTTGCACCATGCACTGGTGAACTGGCGAATATGAGTCAATGGTTCAGCGACTATGATGACGGATCAAACTTTTTACATGTACACCCACAAACGCGAACAACCTGGGCTAGTGCAGATGCACAAGTCTGTCCCCAATAGGCCACGGCCGACACGAAAGCATGAGGTGCTATATGAGTGTAATGTCCGCCGACGTACCTGATTCAGCTGCAATGCAGCAAGGCTCTAAGGGCATGTTTCATGCACCTCCACAGACCTTAGGATCGATTCTCGTGTATAATGATAAGCCAAGGATCTCATTTACAAAAGTTCTGTTCGCTTAGCTGAGCTTAAGAGAGTCTTCCGTGAGCCAAAATTCAGCAAGGACCGTTACATCTATCTGTCATTTTTAATATACCACAGAGGTTTGGTATGAAGTTGTGTCGTGGTGTATTGCAGCGGAATTGGGCCGGCTACACCGGGGAAGCACCTTCGCTCACATAATGTAAAAGTATAGAGAGCTACGCTGTCGTGTTTCGTGCAGGTTGTGAGTTGGTAGTCTATTGGAGAAGGAGGGACACATTTGTGGATAACAATTATGTGGATGTCTATAGGCGTCTGTAAATGTTACAAGGCTCTGAGTTCCTTATTTCTACCCTTATTATATAAGAAAAAATACTAAAAGCAACTGTAATGTTACCTGATGCCACCAACGTTCAAAATTATTCGATTCTCCCCATCCATCACTACGACTCACAGAAACACAACAACATTTGAAAAACTTCACAACACTACACAGATTTCAAATATGGAACCGATTTGAATATGAAACAAATGAAAATCGCAAACAAACGACGTCCGAATTTCAGCGACGTTTTACGCGCGTTCCCACATTTCCCGCGTCACCGGACATTCGCTCAGCGAAGCGGTCCGTTGGCTACTGAGGCTGTGAGAGGGCTCAAGAGGGGTCGCTACCCCCCACCTGTAGCGAATACTGCAGTCTCCCTTTGCGCTTTCAAGTTTATTATGGCACGGCGTGTAGATGTTTTTCAAACTTACGCATAACCTGTGACGTGTACATTGATAATTCTACTTCTATATAGGAAAATATCTAACGAATTACGAATGGAAACTAATTTCAAGGGATAAATTCAAGGCAACCTTTATTTGAATCTTCCTTTGTTTTCGTGACCTAATTCTAATTACGAAGGCACTGCAATAGTATTATTTGAATTTGGAACATTTACGATTCTAGCAGAGAGTCAAATTTGAAAATAGAACGTGCTTGAATTAAAACCTAAGTGCTTATGTGAGCGTATCATGTCATATTGAAATAAGCGACTAGATTTATAAAAGGCGAATGTCATAGCGCATTCGCGGCATATTTAAATACTAGCCATGCCCCGTAGTATCACCCGCATAAAATCTTCTAGTTATTGCATAATGATGGGACCAATAGAAATCTAAGTCGCGTAGTAGTTTCGTAACGGCAGTATCATGCGAACGAGCCGCCCCAATTCGGCTGTAATGGCACTACTCTTACAAACAGTTTGTTTATATCCTAAATTTTCCCTTTTTCCTACTGATCGACTGTTCATTGACAAGTTATGAAATCCGGACGAGCAAATTCGGACAGACCATGTGATCTGTGAAACTCATGGAAAACTTTTGAGGTAAAACTTATGATCGCACTGCTGGGAGTTCTATTTAACTTTTAACCGTTAACCATTTACAATTCTGTTAACTATCGATCTAAACAACAAAGCAGGTATGGGTGATGAGCGACGCCCATTAACATCCACACAGTTATACAAAAGCTACTGAACGTTTTTGAATTAAATATATCCTATACTAATTATCCGCCTGGGTTTGCCCGAGAATAACAGGAGCTGGATTATTCTGTTTTCAAGGTGGTAACCTTAACAAATGATACACTGGAACCTTTCTCGGTAATCGCTCACTCCATGGATGGATGGATGGAACTGTTACTGCTTCTACTTAATGGTCTTTCGTGTGATTTCATAAATCGTTCACAGATAGATAGCTTTTGTTTACTTTGTTTTATAATATGTTGCAATTTGTACCGATTACAATCTAAAATAACATAAAAATAATTTTCATTCCCAAAAATGAATAGTTCTCTTCCCTTATATGTTACGCGGGTGAAGTCGCGGGACACAGTTAGAGGTTTAATAATAATAAAATAAGGTAACACTAGCATGATTAGTATTTAGTATTTTACTAACATAATGAAATTAATATGAATATGCAAGCCCACTTAGGTTACCGGTTCCCGAGGAGGTGAAGTCTGGCCTTTTCGCCGAGGTCAGCCTGTCGCTGGAGGGGTTGTCGCCTGCTGCCTGTAGATCCGGGACCCTCCACAAATAGCGGCTGAAGGATCCCATAGGGGTTTAGTTGGTACTGCTACCCAATGGCCGATTCCAACATGGGTCTGCCCGGGCTCCCAGGTGTCATGCGTAAATGCATTCCCCTTGGTCGCCAAAAAAAAAAAGGATGCCCGGTTCGCTCTGCTTATTGCTATGCCCCTTTAGGAAGGCGACGGTTGTAGTGATTGGCTGTTACTTAACCAACGATCCGTCCCAACTGCGCTCGTAAATAACACAGGTCAGATTATCTACTTTAACAATGTGTTAGCTAAAACCTTCCTCGGGAATCGCTAAACCACATGAAAATCCATGCAGAAGATTTTGAGATAATCGATCATATAAAGATTGACATCTTTTGGAGGCTTTGTTTTATATTAAGTATATATAATACCTCGTGAGTGCCTCGTGGACTAGCAGTAAGCATGTTAAGCCATAGTCGTGCGGTCCTGGGTTCGAGTCTTGGATCGGACATTTCATTCAATTTCTTATAACAGTCCGGAGTTGGGAAGTAGACGGTCCTGCGCCTGATTTCTCTCCGTTCGTGTTGGACTGCCGTCCCTTTGGATGTGGTGTACGAGGGAGCAGGGAGTCCACTGTTAAGGTTACTAAACCATAAGTTTTACTAAAAGTTTTCGAATGATTGACAACAAACTGGATACACGAACAGACAGACTATGGACTACTCAATCATCATTACAATAATGAATTTAAAATGTCCTTTACATCAATTTACCTGCGCACCCCCTTGTGTGTGTAGAGGCTATATGCTTTACACCAATTTACCTGCGCACCCCCCTGTGTGTTTGTGTGTGTAGAGGCTGTATGTCCTGCGCGGTTGGCTAATCGCCGTAGTCTAAATTCTACTAGGACTACATTATTATATAATACAAAACTGAACAGTTTCCTTTTGGTTTAAGATGGTATATTCACCGAGGAAGGTACGGCAACAAACTAAAATATCCGATATCACGCGACGAATAAGCTCACTGAGGTGGCAATGGGCTGGTCCCACACTGGAAGATGGCAGATGGGCCAGTAAGATTCTAGAGTGGAGGCCGAAGTGTTGGCCGACCATTCATCAGGTTGGAAGACGATCTCCGTGCAGTAGCCGGTCCGAGATGGATGCGAGTAGCAGGAGATCGGTCGTCTTGGCGTTCGTTGAGAGAGGCCTATGTCCAACAGTGGACCGATGGAGGCTGATAATGATGAATCATGAAAATATAAAAATAGTAGCTGAAACACAACTTGGTGTATTAAAATGTCCTGATATAATTATATTGATCACAAAAATATATTCAAATGTGAACACAGATGTGTTAGTCGTATGCAGGTTAGTCATAGAATGAAAAAAAGTTATAAACAAAAATAGATTATCATCATTTAACTCCTCTTTGTTGTTTTCATTTGCTGCTTTCGATTACACTCGTAAAAAAGAGCGTAATCTCAAAAATGAATGTATAGACAATATTTTTTGCCACCAGTAATTTTATAGCCTAGGGGGACAAACGAGCAACGGAGCCTTTGGTGTCAATACCGACATAAACATCCCACGGTTAATGGTTATGCAGGTGGATTGTCCATGATGTCATCCTATCCTCCCCACGAATCAGCCATCTCAATTGAGGCAATATATTACTATTACTAACGATCGGACCCAGCTTCGCCCGTGAATACCAGTAGCACAACTATGAACTAAAACCTTTCTCGCTTATACTTGAGTGAAAACCACATGAAAATCCGTTTAGTAAATTTTGAGAAAATCAATCGCATACATACAGCTTTGGAAACTAAAGGTTGGCCTCATGTACTATACGAGCAGGTGGAGCTTTTTAGTTACTACCGACGTCCATAGACATCCGCATAATTATTATCCACTGTTTTGGCCTCCTTCCCCCCTCCCCTCTACCGGCTACTCACAAAGCGCACCCGTGCGCGTTTTTATATACTTTTGGGGACAAACGTGAATCGGAGCCTTTTTACGACTACCAACGCCAATGAACATCAGCATAATTACCATGACGATTCGTTGCCCTCCTTTTTACCTCCCCCATTGGTCTCCTCGTAAACCGCAGGATACGCGTCACCTGAGATGTCACTTTACGCCGGTATCATGTGGTGGCCCAATTCCGATGGAATACATCATTGCACTACCTCCGAAAACCTACTGTGGCTCGCTGATACAGAATCTTGCGAGCTGATGGTGATGCATGAGCGCAGCGGCATGCTGTCACCACGCGACATAATCAATACCAGGTGCAGATAACATTTAAGTTTTAAATGGAAGCCATTATGATTTAAAAGCCAGGAACAAATTGCTGGTATCATCACGATTATCTTTAAAACTGTTGCTGCAAAAATTTATGAACAGTAAAATCTAAATCTAGAATCTACAATGTAATCTATCTGTTACGATAGATAGATTACATTGTAGATTTTAGATTCACTTATAAAACCTTCATTTCATAGTGCAAAAAACATAAGTGCAACAGTGCATAAGTTCTTAAATGCTGATTCTGCAAATAGGCAACCGAAACAGACACTTAAAAATATTTGCGTATTTCACGAATCCCGGTACAGCACACTCAGGCTATCGCGTAGGTTGTGCTAAAACCGGGACACGCTTTACACTCCTGGAAAAGAAAAGGACCATCTAATTGATATTTATGTACCTGTCGCACTTAGTTATTAGGTGACGCGGGGAAACCCATTTACGCAGCGGTACCGGCCCCAGGCCCTATGGTGTGTGATGCTCGTGGGACTAGGACACTCTCTCTTCTTTTAAGAGGGATATAAAATGCATTTCTTGCTGGTTTTTGCACTGCTCTATGCTGAGGGAAGTGTTCAGTGCAGCTTCCTTGCGATGGTCTAGGTAAGATTGTGGTCAATATATAATAAAAGTTCCCCCTTTCCCCCAGATGGGAAGGATGCATCCTGGTAATTTAAGATTCACGAAAGTAACTGTCATTACCTTGGCCAAGGGGACACCTAATGAGGGGGTTAGCTCATGCGCGGCAGCTAAGGTCAGCGTAGCATTGTCTGGGGGGCGGGAAGAGCCCGTTGAGCTATCATCATGACTGGGCGATTCAAAATGCATCCCCTATTGGCTTATATACACCACATATCCAGGTCTGCCTTGAGGCTACGGAGCCCTACCGCTTCAATAACGCTTGACCCTAGGGAGGACTTATCATACTGCATCAGCCTAGCACTGTACCAAGTACAAACATTGGCTCTCAGTCCGATCTGCTCCAACCATACCGTCTGATCACCTATGATCGCTTAGCTCATTAGGTGAGTCATACACACAGATATAAATACACTTTGTGTATTCATATTCGATATTTGCAACACGTATCAACAATAAACTTACAATATCCTCAAAGAAAACGCTCTCTATCGGCGATGTAATAAATATACACTGTACAATTGCGTTTCGTTTTTATACTTCAGACGTGTATGACAAAATTGTATCACACAGATAAAATAATCATATTCGCCACGAAAAAATAGTTTCCACGGAGTATTCATTTATTCGAAGGAGGCAAACAAGACGTTGGAGCATTTTGTCAAGTAAGGCCCATAAACATCTGTATCTTATATAACATATGTATAACTCTTATGTAGGAGTACTGCTCTCCTTGCCTCCTTCCCTCCAATAGAAAAATATCACAGATCACACAAAATGCGACGACATCAATCACTTAAGACATGACACTCGTAGGTGCCTCTTGCTCACACACACTACGAACGTTGAGTTAAGACATTTCTTTTGTACCTGAACTCATCGTTTAAGCGAAGAGAAGCCCAATACAGCTTCATCGTATTGCCATGAGTGCTCGTCGGGAGACGAGACTAGGTTCGGGGTCGTAAGAGGGACCGACCCTCCCGCCTCTCCCGCAGATGACAGAGATGCATCCCGCTATGAGTGTTTGTAACAGATAATTGAACTATTATTATCATGGCCAGAGGGACCGGGAGGTGAGGACATGATTGCGGGACCCTTACCCCCTTCAACCTCAAACGGGTGATAGAATTCTTGCGTGGTAGTGTCGGAATACCTGACCGGTACGGCGGTGATATTTGAGTAAGGCAAATCGAGAAAGTTAATACAGTAATTGCAGCACCTCTTACTCCAAATCAAAATATTTTATTCAAAATAGTATTTTACTAATCTCTTTTCGAGCGTAGTTACTTGACTACTACCGGTGTAACCCTGACCTGAGAAGAACTGAAGAAAGAAACTGCGGGACTTATGATTCGAGATAATATACGCAAGTTACGCTATAATTAATTGCTTTTCCTCCAATTAGATTTTTTTAGAACAATACCGAAACTTCTTGGAGGGTCATTTTTATTCCTAAGGTGTGGTATCTTCTAGACATTATTTTACCTTATAGTAGTATCCTTTATCACCCAAGCGTTCTTTTGTGGTGTTTTTAAATTTACTAAACTATATTAAATAAACGGTTAATTGAGTATCAAATAATCCACTCTTAATCAAAATAAACTCTCTCGGACGCTTAGTGCTAATCAAATCAGCAACTCTCCGCTCTCCAAGTCAATTGTGCAGCTTTAAAAAAATGTTTTTTTGTAGAATCTAATTGATTTCAAATAATTTTTGTTGTAATATTCCGCAGAGAAAAAAGATTATAATATTCAAAGTATATTCTATTATATTAGAACCGACATGAATATTTCTCTGCGGAATACGTATGCGATATATAATTACATAGACTAAGATAGTAATGTTTTCATTTTAGAGCCCTTTTACGACTACCGATGCCCATGAACATCCACACGTTTACTATGCCGATGCGTTGCACTTCTTTCTCCCTCCCAGTGGGCCACTGAGTACTAACAAATCTCACAAAATGTGACACTGAAAATATCAGTTTACAACGCTATTATGTGAGCGAGAGGTACCTCCCCGGTCGTGCCGGCACAATTCCGTTGTGTAGGAGGACGTAGTGTCATCCACCATACATGGCACTACATCCTCAATTAACCTCTTCCAAAATTAGATTAAATGTATATCTCATCTTCTTTCTCTATTAACCAACACGGACTCTCACAGTCATAGGTCCACCTAGGGCTATTCGACTCTATCTATAGTATCACCAGGGCTTTGTTGGTGAGGGAACGCGCGGGTACGTTGTTCCCCAAAAAAAAGTACTGAAAATATAATAAATTGGCACAAAAACTTAAAAAAGTTAATATACTTAAAAAATAATTAAAGAATAATATATCAATTTTAGTACCGAACAGTATTTTCTTCACACCTATCAGATCAAATGGAGTTGCGAAGAATATCCATCCATAATATTGCAAAATAATAATTGTATTAAATTGTTCCTTAAAATAAACAACTGTAATATATAAATATTATAGTTAATTGAATGTATTGTCACTTCTGGATGTCAATATAAATATTAAGAAAGTTACATGGGCGTGCTTACCTGTTTAGAGATCTAAATCATCATATCTATAAAATATTAAAAATATAACAAGCCCACCTTGGAGAATTAGCAGACCCTCAAAAGCTTAAGTGGCAAAAACCCCTAATTAACTCTATGATTATATCTATGAATATATTAATTTTAAATATCATTAACTAGAACTTTTAAATATCAGAAACTATTAGAACCTCATTTTAACGAAGTCACGTACTACTTATTTACTATCAACAATAAACGTTGAATTCACTATCATTTAAGCAACTTTTAATAAAAAATAGAAGTGGCCACCTCGCTCGCATTGAGATAATCAAATCAGCAACACTACAGCTTCAGAGTCAAGTGCGCAACTTTTAAAAATATTATAGCATTATCTTTCAATAAGAACTTAATTTTGAACGTTTCATGTCAGTTTTTTTTTTTTTTTTCAAATTATTATATTCCGATGACAATTAAAGTCCTGTGACCCGTTGGAGGGGACAAGAAGGCGGTATGTTAGCACTTTGCAGATATATGGGCTTCAGTGTTGATCAAAAGACTACGAGAGCTCCTTCACTTAATTGCATGCCCTCGACCGTTCCCGTTTCATTAGGCTACAGCTCGTCGGCATCTGCATCTATATCTTAAAAAAAAAACAACAGAGCCGCCATCTTGGAATTTCTTCTTTTCCTATCTGCTATCTGTGATTCATATTGTTTTATATTGGCACCTTGAATGTTATCGATCCGCGCAGATATTTCGACATCCACTACATCTTATCTGAGTGAAATCTTTATATCTGTGTAATGCTGCAACCACACTCCGTCCACTACATGTCTATACTATTTGGGAATACTCTTTGTGTTCAATAAAAAGTCTATCATTTTGTAATACGTAGTGCAATGGGGGCTATGCGAAAATGAAGATTTACTCAACGCGCGAGGTGACTATGAGCTGGCTATAGCCCTTCCTGCGGTACGTGCTAAAGTTGTACCTACCCACCTAAACGCCGGGTAGGCACGCCGATACCAAGCAACAGGTCGGCTGCTGAATCAACCGAATCTTATACAACTTAGTATAAGTTAAACAACTTAAGTACACTTTCAACACAAATAAACTAATTATTGCTTACAAGTTTTTATTTGCTGGATCTCATCACTTTACACTTCCAGACAAGAATGAATCGATTAAATACAATCGCTAATAACAGCAGTCGCTTGTCTTCAAAGACCCTACAAATGTTTTTATACATTAGTATAGTTTTCAAATCGATTACAAACAAGTACTTAATTAACACGTAAATATAAAATTATATATAAAACAATTATATATCAATTAAATATTTCTATATCAAATTATATACAAATACACATTATTGATTTCTTACGTTAACTTATTAATTACTAAATTCAAATTTTCCAATGCAAAAACGATCTCCTTGTAGCGAATTAATGTCACGTTCATTAACAGAGTCGCATAGACGCGTTAGTTAGTGATTATAAATGCGACAGTTAAAAAGATATAACTGTACATCTACGCCTCCCCACCAGTGGGCCATTACATGTTCACGTTACTCTGCAGTTAAACTAATAATATCTATATTTGTTTAGTTGTTTGTAGTTTTTATAGAATTTGTTATTTCTCCTCTCCACTCCGTTGTGCGCGTGAGTGTGTCCGCGGCGTTACACCATATCTCCTACCAAAACGATAAGCATGGACCCGCGTTGCGTCAGTAGTCAGTGCATCAGCGATATCACAATGTACACCAGTTTGCTCCTGTTGTGCGCAGCCGCCGCCTGCGGGTACCCGCAGTACTACGACACGCAGAACTTCAAAGTTGGAATCGAATATGATCGTACGTATTCGTTTTGTTATAAACTTTAACGCCATCGGTGATTTGTTAGTGCAATGGATTGAGGATACCCGCTGAGTTTGTTTCGCCGGTCCTTCTCTGGTCAGGGTTAGGTTGAACGAGTTGTAGATGCAGTTATCGATGTTCACAACTTAATTTTACAATGCTACCTATACTAATAATGACTATATACCATGACGCTACGCCTACGGGCCCGAATTTCGTTAATTTGTCGTAAATTGTGCGGATAATTGGCCTTACTGACCCAGGCATTGGAGGAGGGGACTCAATATAAATTATGCGGATATATATGGGCGTCAGTAGACATAAAGAGGCTCGATTTCTCGTTGGGCCTCTCATATATGATATCATGTGCAATATATAAAGAGATAGTGCTTTGGACCCCACGACCGTAGTAAAACTTCTTTAGTAAGACGACACGTAACTTGCTATGAGGGAGAGAGAGAAGTGTGTACTCGCACCTCTCTCTTGCCCACGCAGAATATGTGAAACCTAACTTCCGATGGTTTCATTTTCGTAACGCTCTTGTAACGCATTCTCCAGCTTACTCCCCAAGTGTAGCGTGCTTAAAGAAGAAAATATATTTATATAATCCGAAGTAGTAGGAAATGATTTAGAAAAGTACCAAGATATACACTGGGCGTCTCAAAACTGTCCATGTGAAAGATATGCAACTGTCAAATTATGTCCTTTTTAAAAACAACTTAAACACATGCGCGCAAGGTTGATATTTCAGGTAAGTATGTTTAAATTTGCACACCTTGTAATAGAATCTGCATTGTAAGAACGACTTAAAATGAAACTCGTTAGGTTGACGGCAAAAAAATACTTTTACGTACAACTTACGTATGCTTTACAATGACAGCTGAATATCGTTTATCTTGTATTTTGTACATCAATGCCCGTAGAATAATTTGGACTTCCGCCTTCTTAATTGTTTCTGTAAGTGTCAGATGCCCGTCATTTCAGCAATTATGAGTAGGGGTGGAATTAGGGGGGATGGAAATATGACGATGAGAGATTCAAGTGCAGGAAAAAACATTTCTACTTACATCATAATTGCGAAGTTTCCCATGTAATCTATGTACTAAATTGATTTGGATGAAATTTGGCAAAGATGGCAAACTTTGTGTAGGTTTGTGTTATATACTCATATGTGTTGATGTGCTACGTCAGGATGACATATGAAGGGCTGTGAGACCAGACCCAGGACTTTAGGTAAACAGTATTACGTGTGTAATAGCAAGCTACAACACATCACTGGGGTACACACCAAAGGTGTCCTCATCTCATGGACTTCGGGGCCGTACTAGATGTTGTATGTGTCTAACACAGGCATCAGCTGTCATAACTGTCACCACGAGACGGACTGTAAATATCTTGACAGATAAAGATCGGTTTGTTGGTCATTTACGTAAGAATTACCGAATTGATTCGCATGTAATTAAAAACAAATATAGAAATATCCTTATACCTAATTATGATTGGTCCCCTGGCCATAGATTTCACGCGTTATAAACCGCGGGGCACAGCTAGCACCCCGCCGTACTAGTAACATAATAATTTCTTTTCTATCGAAAGTATTTAAAGTTTTGTTATTATTTTTTAGTTGTCTTATTATTTATAGTAGAAAAAAAGGACTACCTATAGGAAGACGCCGAAGGCATAACTGTGACATCCGCCCCAGAAAGGGATGGAACAAATGCAAACTTGGAGACAAACGGAAAAAGATTAATAACCTTGTAGGGAAGCGAAGCGAACGCACCTGAAGTGTGCTGGAGACACTAGCGACAGTCGGGTGCGCTCTCCGAGTCGGGTCGTTCCGAATACCCATGATGATTGATAGGGCCATGGGTTGTTAATTTGATTTGTTCCAGTTATCTTCAAAATTCTTACTACAAGGTGGACCAAAAGTCCGTTAACATTTGAATCTGTTGCCGCGTCTGGCAGCGGCGTCAGAGAGGGGCGGAAGGGTTACGCATTGCAGGAACGGCCAAGAAAGAATTTAGTACCATATCATTCAGCGGCAGTCAATGTGAAACAACGATTCTGCGACCTTAGCTCAACGAAAGTTTTGTGAACATTACAAGATACGACACAAAAATCAAGCTCCATCTGGTGTGTTTTTTTTTCAACGTCGAGGGACCCCGAAAACATAGAGCGTGTAAAATCGTCTGTCCGTGGCTAACCCGGACTTTCAACTCGAAAGCGGTCTGCTGTACTTAACGTGCCAAAAACACCATTAAACCGCATTCTCGAGAAACATTTACGTCTACATCCCTACAAAATTAAGGCCTCAGGACCATACCACTAGGTTGCAGTTTGCAAACGAAATGGTAGAACGGTTCACCAGCTTTACAAACATTTTTTTCTCAGACGAGGCACACTTCCACCTAAGTGGGCACGCTATAGACAAAATGGTCGTTATTGAAGTGACACTAATCCAAAATTAAAGCATTAAAAATCCGTCCAGTCACCCAAAGTCACAATATGGGCAGCTGTACCAGCAAGAGGCATTATTGGTCCATACTTTTTTGAAGACTCAAGAGGGATTGCGGTTACAGTGAATTCCGAGCGGTATATCAACATGTTACAAAACTTTTTGGCTTCAGCGCTGCAGGTTTTTGCTGGTTTTAATCAACGCACATGGTTCCAGCAAGATGAATCCACTTGTCATACATGTAATGACTCGTTAAGGGCAGCTCAAGACATTTTTGGACCAAAAGTGATATGGAAAAGAGGGGACATTAACTGGCCGTCCCGTAGCCCGGATCTATGCTCAATGCACTTTTTTTCTTTGGTAATATCTTACTTCTAAAGTTCACTACACCAACCCAGTAACTCACGACGAATTAAAGGATCGTATTCGCACAGAGATCCAAAATATCTCAACAACAACACACGAAGCTGTTATGGAAAATTTCCGCTCTAGTTTGCAGCAATGCCAGGATAATGGCGGATTGCATATGGATGATGCAATTTTTAGGAAATAAAATCCCCTTTTGTTTACTATCGATAGCAATAAACAATTTAATCTACTGTAATTTGTTTTTTTTAATCATTATTTCGAATATAAACCGACTTTTGGTCCAGCCTATATTTAAGCGGGTAAAGGCGGGGAAATAGCTTGTCTCACATCATTATGTCTCGTTACGAGGATAAACGTTACCTTATTGGGGAGCACACCATCTCATTTTTATTTAGTTTGTCTCTCATTCCTTCGCTTGGCTAATAGATACGTGACTTGTGACGTTTTGTTATTTTTATCTTATCTTTGTATCTGAGAATTCTGTATTTGCCTTATCTGAGAAATCCCATGAATACTTTATCATTGTGAGTTTTACAACGGGAGAAAAGTTTTCTCATCAGCGATCATTTCCCTACCTGTTCATTAAGTACCGTTCCCTGTGATATAGGTCACACCGTTGCCACCGTGTATTGGTTTCGTGGAGAAACTCCAAGCTACTGGGCACCACTAGTTGATGCCAACTAGGCAAGAGATATAATGTAAAAATTGTGCATTATTATATGATGAAAACATGTTTCTCGTGAAACTATAGCAATCTTTCGTTTTCCTTTTTTAATAATTAAGTGTTTGTCTATTAATAATTATAAATATGATCAATAACAGTGATAGATGAAATTATTGATATTTAGTTGCCGTTGTTTTTAGGGTTCCGTAGTCAAATGGCAAAAAAGAACCTTTATATTTTCGTCATATCCGTCTGTCCGTCCGTAAATCACAAAACTTTTACTCGGAGATTATGAGTACTGTATGTCCGAAATTTGGAATGTAGGTGTATTCGAATATGTATGATACGCTACAGAGTGGTGTGGCATAATTTTCAAATATAAAATCATTAAGGGTAGCACCCCATACATGTAACTGGGGGATGAATCATGTGTGACATTAAAGAGGTATTTTTTTCTAAGAAAGATTTTTTGATTTTAAAGATTTGCCAGAAAATCGTTACCACGTAGAACTCTATCGCCCGTGAATTGACTTTCAGACAAAGAGTTTTTAATAATAATGCTGCCGAAG
Organism: Eumaeus atala; assembly: GCA_017140195.1. NCBI lineage: Eukaryota > Metazoa > Arthropoda > Insecta > Lepidoptera > Lycaenidae > Eumaeus > Eumaeus atala. Next base: position 88,985 of record JAFELO010001163.1, read on the forward strand.
CCACGGCTATTAAACTGAAACCTGCCGGTTCCAGGTTCCCTGCCGATGAGCGGCGGCTCCGACCGGTACCGACACAAGAACAACTACGACCCATTCTTCGTCACCATCACAGCATCTGCCAAGGTATGCCTCGTCACCTCAGCTCAGCCTTCATCCATCGCCAGTAATAAAGGTAGCGTCAACGTGACTTGCAGTCGAATGGGTCATCACTACCGGGGAGACATCTCTCTCACAAGATATTGCCTTTAAACTGATGTCTGTCGCGCATCGTACGAGTTCTAATTGCCTGAGACCCATTGGGGAGATGTAGTGAAGGAGGCAACGCATCTACATATGCGGATGTTAGTGGGCGTCGGCAGTTCCCTCAGCCCCCCCATGCTAGAAAATGAAGAGAGAGATTAAGATGATGAAACTTCCAGAAAGGCTATGTGATATCGTATATCGAAGTGTCTGCCACCACCGACGTGACGGGCGAGGTGCAGTTCTCGGTGGTGCACGGACAGACCGGTTCCAGAAGCTTCGTGTTCCAGCTCGTCTCCACCAATAGCGAGTTCCTGGCCTACTCCTACATGGCCTATGGCATCCGGGAAGAGGAGTATAAGAAGGTACATTTACAATAAACTTATTACAGAGTGTTTCATATATATGTGCATGGATAAATCAAGGGCCCGCAGCTTCACCTGAGTAAAATCTATCCCAGTTAAATATGATTTGTTTGTGGATAAAAAGTAAAGTTATGCTATTCCAGGTTAGATGATCTATACTCTGTCTAGTTTAAGCCTAATTCGTTTAGTAGCTCGTGAATGTGTGAATCATACAATAAATTATTTAAATTTTGTTACAAAATAAAAACTATGTACCATTCATGTACAAACTTCTAATCAATAATTCAATCACATTATTTAAGTAACGAAACCGCAAATATATTTCAATTTCTTGCCTTGTGTGACTAACGCCATCTAACGGAATTTACATGAACAACTACAGCAGTTGTGTTGCAGTACAATTTACTTTGTAGTTACCAGTACATACCGTTAGACGTCGCTAACCACGCTACATATTTTTAAACTTTTCCTTTTTGTTCCAGGTGGCTAACATAGTAACTATACCGGCAAATAAAGACATATCGCTACAGTATACTGTATTTATGATTTCTTTATCCATTGTTATATCTTCAACTCTGTCTGTTATCAATAATTAGTGTTGCCAGATCTCAAGCACGCACCATATGTTTTACCAATTTCAAAGTGAGGGTAACACTTAAACAAATAAAAATTACTTTGTTTTTGATGTATTTAGTGCGATATACATTTAATTAAAATCTTTAGCCTGCTTAAAATTTATCAGTTATAGCAATGCATCAGTTTTATTAGTAAAAAAATACTTATGGGACTGTCATAAAATCATCAATAGATTTTGTGCTATCTTCCACAGAATTCGAGGACGAAATATTCTATCAATCGATACATTTGGCTACTAAGACATAGAATGTTGAAATCGATATCTCGTATGACACTCATGTCTAAACTATATCTGTAGTAACCAAAAGCACAGATAAATCCTTTTGCCTTTGGTCATTAAGAGCACAGTCTGAGTATACAGATTTATTTGAGGCCCTTCTTTTGTGGACACATTTGCGAGGCAGATTTTTGAGATATTTATGACACAATCACTTTCTCAGTGGGTCTCAAGTTTTGTCTGAGCTATGTTATTATTTACATGGCAGATTAGGTAGGTGATTAACATATAAATATTTCACAGGAAATTTTAAAAATTTTTACACCTCGAAAAATTGAAATTGAAATTCTAAAAAGTTGAACGGAAAATTTTTAAATGTCGAAATGCAAAGTTGAAATAATGGTTGTATTTCTCCTTATAAACAAAACACAAAAGGGAAATTAATTTGAAATAAAAAGCAAGAATAACTGGCTACAATTAATTGTATTATTTACTATGACAAAATTACGCTCGTTTATTTATTAACAACAATAATACATTAACGTAAATAAATTATAAGTGCTTACGTAGAGGAAACTGTTGCCTATTGTATAAGCTCATAGGTAATATATCAATTTGATATGTTGCTTAATTTCGTAACTTAACGTCGTACTAGTAGTAGTTTCTAGGTATGGAAGGATATTTGTTACTCTTTAACGTAAAAACTACTGAATGGATTTTAACACATGGGCTATATAAATAATAACTTTTGCACGAGGTTTTGTCCGTTGTCCACGCAAACGAAGCTGCGGGCAACAGCCAGTTTTGTTAGGCAGTAGTTAAATGTAAAATATTATTGATAGCGTTGAAATATTTGTTCAGGACACTTGTGTCTGTTGCGTTGCCTGGGCACTTGTCGACGCTGACACATGTGCCGTCGGGCCCTCGCAGCAGGCCCGTGGCACAGACGCAGCCGCCGGAGCACAGCTTTGTGCAGATAGGCTCCGGCTCTGTGCACGAGGGTTCGCAGGCCGCGTTGCATATGTCATATACTTCATTTTCGTTGAAGCACTCTTCTGCAAATGACGATTATTATAAGTTAATTGCATTAATTTACAAAAATAACAAGACACACAGTCAGCGGCTTAAAACCGTCCACACAAAAGAAGTGCACATGTCACATTATGCAATTTGTAAAAATAGCTTGAAACCATGCGAGTAAGGTTGACTTCGTTTAGTAATATGTTTAAATTATGCAATTCTTTCAAAGAGAATCTGCTTTGTAGAAACGACTTAAAATCACATGCGCAAGGTTGACTTTGTAAAAAATATGTTTGTGTACAATCACGGACGTTTTAGAACGACAGTTCAGCACATAATCGTGTATCTTGTATTTCTGTAAATCAACGGTTAAGTGGCACCTAAGAACTTGTGACCGAGACGAGCCTCGATAATAAGTAAGTATGAAGGGACAACTGTCTCGTCGTATTTCATAAGGGTAGTGAGAGTTTTGTCGCCATTTGGGCGATGGCATGAAGGAGAAGGTTGATGTTATAAAAGGATATTTGAGAGGGAGAGAGAGAGAGAGTCCATGTATAACTCACCTGGCGGGCAGTCATCCATGGTCACACACTTGTTGTTAACCTCGTCCCGGTAGAAGCCGTCCCGACAGAAGCATCCCATCCCGCAAGCCACCCCGCACACCTCGGGCTCCGGGACAGCGCATGTCGCGGGACAAGCCGTGGCGCACGCTACCAGCTCTTCATTCTCACCACACACTAGTTGGACTCCTGTGAGGATACATTCATTATCAAGTTTTTTTGGAGTACTAACGAGCAGTCGAAATCGTGCAGTGCCTGATGCCCATTACGATTGCACAACCAGATGTGTAAATTAGTCTGGCCATAAATACTGTTACAACTAAAAATAAAGAAGTTTTGAAATTGGAATCTGTCATTTTTATATCATTCTTCATTGGGTTTCCTCATTTTGGTGCAAATACATTGTACAATACTTTACGATATTGGATAGAGTGGGGTGATAAAGTGAACAAAATCGCTGTGATTGCATTATGCAAAGGAGTAGTTATTAACTCGGGAAATGAAGATAGCACCTAGAACCATGTCGTGTATTTTAAGAGATGACTTAGGACTGGCAACCTAAAAGAGACGCACTGGTAACTGATATATTAAAGATGAATAGGGTGGTAAAATCGAAAAAACTACTGAAGTACGCAAAGGGAAGTCTCAGAAAATTTTGTTTACGGACAAAAACATTTTTAAAATTTAGCAACATTTTAACAAATAAATAGACCGTATTTAGGATGAAAGCTCTAAGGAAGCTTCCCAATTACTACGACAGAGTACAACGTAGGCATTATCCGTGTTCAGTGATGGTTTGTTGGGGTGTTAGCTATGATGAGGTGACTGAGCCATATTTTTGTGTAAAAGGTATCAAAGCACCATCGGCACAAGTGTATCGAGGTAACATTCTTGAGAAGGTACTCAAGCCCCCCAATAACACCATATTCAATAACCAAGTATGGTCCTTCCATCAAGACTCCAGACCAGATCATAAAACTCAATCCACAAAATCTTGGTCAAAACTAACGTTCCCACTTGATCAGCCCTGACTTGACTGCCCCTTATTTAGTCCAGATCTTAATCCGCTGGATTAGGACTTATGGTCATTTTTAGAGAGTACAGCTTGCTCTAAACGCCATGATAGTTTGAAGTCCCAAAAACAATCCATTCTGTTGGCAGTGAAGAGTACGTGTACGTGCTTCTAATGATAACTGGCCCCAACGTTTAAAGAACTGTACTGTTAATTGTATTGGTATATTGAACTAACATACTGCAAGAGTGGTATTTGCAATTTAAAAAATATTTTTTTTGTTACCATATTTATGGTAGAACTAGGTAGATAGATGCTTTGCCCAGTAACAGTTACATATTTTTTAATAATTAATATTACCTGTATGTTCCAGGGGGGGGGTCTTCTTTTTATATAGTACTGGGGGGACCAATCGGAGCCCCATTATGACCATATGACCACCGGAGCCCGTGAACATCCACACGGTATTATGTGAGCGAGAAGGTACCCTCCCCCCC